>JABASD010003000.1:0-22512 GCA_019776165.1 Pogonognathellus flavescens
GCGGGGAATAAAGTGTCGTTTTGGCTTTCCCAAACCTCCTTTAAAACAAACATTATTACTAAAGCCTTTGCTGCAAGATCTGGATCAAAAAGTGAAGAAGCAAGCTACAGACCTGTACAACAAAATTCAAGAAAAATTAAATGACATGGGGAGAGCGTTTAAAGAAAATGTTCCTTTCGACCAGTTTTTAGAAAATCTTGGTGCTACTGAAAATGAATATTTGCTTGCCCTACGGAGTTCTATTAAACGGACCACGGTTTTTCTCCAACGGTCAACCAACGCTATTTTTATAAATCCTTACAATCGTCAATTAATTGAAGCCTGGGAAGCAAACGTTGACATCCAATTTATACTCGACGTATATAATTGTGCCAAATACTGCGTGGGTTACATTTTAAAATCTGAAGGAGGGGTTTCAAAACTGTTTCAAATGGCAACTCAAGATGCTCGAAAAGGAAATACCACCATTAAAGACAAACTAAAACAATATGCAAACATCCTCATCAATGGTTCTAAAATTTCTGCCCAGGAAGCTGCATCATTTTTGCTCGGAATGGGTAACACAGTTTGCAGCAGACAGGACATTTTCGTAAACACGGCACCTCCTGAAGAAAGAATAGGATTTCTCAAATCCAGGGAGGAATTGCAAACTTTAGCAGACGATAGTGAAGACGTTTGTGCAAAGGGACTCTTGGATCACTATATGCAACGCCCAAAAGAATTGGAGAATATTTGTCTCGGCCAGTTTGCTTCGATGTATGAATTTACTAAAGCACAAAAGAAACAGGAGGAATCTATGACCGACTACAATGAAGAAGTCGATAAAGATTTAGGTTAAAGTTTTATTAATGTACACTTTAAAACCTTTTTTTTTTGATTTTGCAATTAATTAACTTCCGTTTTATAATAGATGGTGCCGCCGATGTTGTTGTACGATCTTTCCGAATGAACAAACCTGCAACTGAATCTTGGCCACTTCTTGATAAGAGCGGACATATAACCAAGAGGAAGAAACCAAAAATAATACGCTTTCGTCATTATGGGAAAATTCAGGATCCTCATAATTACAGCCGAGAACAAATAATGCTATTTTTACCGTGGCGTGACGAAGAAACAGAGTTATTATCTATCGAACCTACAGCCAAAGCCCACCAGTTTAAAACTGCAATTATTGAAAATTCGCATCCTTTTTATGCCAATCAGGAGGTCGATGATGAATCTTTGATGGATATATTGCAGCAAATGGAATCTAATGAATTAGAAAACGATTTGGAACATAATCCTACAGTTGAAAATGAATTTGAACTGGCGACTGATGACTTTTCCGAACAAGCTTTTGTTGAAGAAACTGTTACAGGGGCTCAACGCGTTGAACAATTCCTTGTACCGCGACATATTAACGAGGAGGAATATATCCAAGTCATGCGCACTTTGAATGAACGCCAGCGTCGATTCGTGTTAAACACAATGTACCTATTCAAGACTAACGATAAGCCATTTCACTTTTTCTTGAGCGGAGGAGCCGGTGTTGGGAAAAGCCATGCCATTACAGCTATTGTGCAAAGTGTTTTAAGATTCAGCGGAAGATTTGCAACCACCCATCCCGATCAAGTGTGTGTTTTGGTATCAGCCCCTACAGGAAAAGCAGCTTTCAATGTTTTTGGAATGACCTTGCACAGTACGTTCAAGTTGCCTCCAAATCAGTATTCCGGCAAAATGAGTGACTTGGATGATGGAGCTGTCAACACTTTACGTATGAAATTGGCAAACGTAAAGCTATTCATAATCGACGAAATATCTATGGTCAGTGTCAGACAGCTTTACGATATTGATCAACGATTAAGACAGATATTTTTCACACCAAAGGATTTCGGTGGAAAATCTATGATAGTCGTCGGACATCTAAGGCAGCTGCCACCTGTCGCAGGCAAATATGTTTTTAAAATGCCTGATCATCTTCCACTTGGTGCGTGTGTTGGAAACCATCTATGGGACAAGTTTACTTTTTATGAATTCGTTGAAATTATGCGACAAAAAGGAGATTTTAAGTTCTGTAAAGCGTTGAATAATATGTCAGAAGGATGCATGGACGCAGATGATGTTGCTTTAATACAATCAAGAAAAATTAATTCTACAAACCAGCCACCAAAGGATTGCATCAAGCTGTTTAGAACAAATGCCGAATGTCAGCAGTACAATTCCAAAGTGCATCTGCAGCTTAAAACTGAAGGCGCGATATCTATTGCCTATGACAAAATACAAGGTAAATAATAATGTTTAAATTTTTTGAATATTTGCGATTGAAACGTTTAGACTGATTAATACAGTAATATTAAAAATTATATTTGTAGGAGTTGGTTCTGAACAACAGAAATTGAAACTGCTCGATGACGCTAAATGTTTGACCCAAGTTCAGTCCGATGGTCTTCCCTATCAAACACATCTGCAAGTTGGCGGAGAATATTTCGTGACAACCAACATTGACGTTCCGGATGGTATATTCAATGGATCTACGGGTTGCTTAAAGCTCATCGAATTTGGCAAAACCAGTAAAAATCAATGGATCCCTAAGATGGCATGGATCGACTTTAGAAATCCACTAATTGGAGCCAAGGCACGTTCTGCAACCAAATCACATCAGCAGAAGAAGAATATCAATCTGGAATGGACTGGAATTGCAAGAATAACGAGGAATCTAAGCAAAATTGGACGACAGCGTAATCTGGAAGTTGTTCGAACACAAATCCCATTAGTGGCTGCAAATGGAATGACAATTAATAAGGCCCAGGGTTCATCATTGCCGGTAGTTACTGTTTGTGTTCAACCATTTCATGGCCGAAATCTTTCACGGCAATTATTATACGTGGCGTGCAGTAGAGCGACTTCCAGTAAGGGTTTGTTCATTGATGGAGACTTTCAGCCACCCAACGCTCCTGATTGGGATGATCCAGTGTCGATAGAAATGGATAGATTACGGAATGTGCCACTGAATTTTTCCTTGAATTTTTTACAAGATTATGACAAAGGATATGAAAAACTATATTTTCATAATGTGCGTTCGTTTTTTGCACACCACAAGGACATACTAGCAGACCAATGTGCTATGTCCAGTAATTTTATGGCAGTTGTAGAACCTCACTTGCTTTCTTCTGATAATTTTAATGTCCCAAATTTTAAGTGTTTGCATAGAACGAACTGTCGCGGTGTCAGAAACTCAGAAGGTATATTACTGTTGGCAAAATGTGATAACTCCTCTATTGTTGCGCCAAAAATTTATAAGACATTTTCGGCCAAAAATCATTGCCTGCTTTTGAAATGGAAAGTTGCAGACATCAATATTGTAACGCTATATAAGTCTCCTAAGTATTCCGTTCCTGATTTTTTAAATCAATTACATGCAGTATTGTCAAAACTGTGTGGAAAAATTCTTGTCATTGGCGATTTAAATATCAATTTGCAAAACAACGATGGACGAAGTGTTTTAAAATTATTTGCAGATTTAAGCTTACAATCCAAATTAAATTTAAAAGAATCAACAACAATTTATGGAACTCATATTGATTGTTGTTTCTCAAACTTCGTCGATCTTCAAGCGTGGATTTTCGAATCATACTATAGCGATCATAAGCCTATATGTGTTGTTTGGCCCAAAAGTGTACAGTAATTCTAAATCAGTGAACATTTATATTATACCCTAACTCTTGCTTCTTTACTTTTTGTTAACATTTTCATATGTATTTAATGTATTCTTTAATTATATATTGTGTCGATAATAGTATTTCATTTATCATTAGTAATCAATCATTCATTTGTAATGGTAATAAAAATTTCGAACACAGTTGTGGTTTCATATCTCATATGCGATCAGTTTAATATGACATGTGATAATTTAAAAAAAAAACAGTATATCATCTAATCGAAATATTCAAGCATTAACTATCTTTAAATTCAAATTTAGTAGGCTTAGCTTTTAAATCTAATCAGATTTCATTCAGCAGCATTTAAGATTGCAGTGTTTTTGAGGTTTCATTATCGCAGAAGTTGAAAAATTTATTAAAAATTTGCACGATGGGCCATATTTGAATACATATGCATAATTTCGATGTCATTATCTCATTCCTTTCTTGAGTTATTATGGGAACAAAAGGACAGTAAACTAATGCATTCGCAAACAAAGTAACGGCAACTATGTTCGGCTGCTTTATTATTTAAATTCACTTTATCCCCATATGCAACTTATGAGAAATACTTTTTTAAGATGTTGCGGCTGTTATAATAATATATTGTCATATAAAAATTAGCGAAATGTAGTATCTCTCACCCACACCTAATCAATTTCATGTTATTTGCATTCCAGGGGAGCATCAAAATTTTAATTACCAGTGTGAGTGATTTTAAGATAAAAATGAATGCTGAAAAGAAAAGCAGAAACAAAAACTAACACTATTGAAATAATCGTTAGATAACACATTTATTAGGTAGCGTAAGCTACTTTACAACAATGAACCGCCTGAGTTTGTTTGAGATGAGTTTGTTGTAGACAACTTTTAAAAACAACAGTTAAGAAATCAGTTGGAAATACACTAAACAACTGTTCGGCAACATAAATAACATGTGTCACTTACGCTACTTTATTACAGCCGTTGCGAATGGTTTATTTGTCATCACAAAGTCATAATATGTAAATCTACAAAGCTCCCTAATCAACAAGGCTTATACCCATAGCACCCGCTACGCAGACATGATCTGCTCTCATTAATCGCATATTCTCAACCTCCCACATCAAACCACTCCAACTCTGCCAAAGTAAAAAAATTATAATCATGACTCTTTCTTATCATTTCATCGTTTAAATAATAAGCCATTCAAAAGGGATGTCATAAAGTAGCGTAAGATGCACAATTAATATGTACCAATTCTAAATAACAGCCGAATTAAGTTAATTGATTCGTGGTCGAGATATCCAATTACATGATGCACAGACGGACAGACACAATGTTTCTATAACGTAGCTTTCATTACTAAGAATTGAATGTCACCGATTGATTACATTTTTGAACTGAATCTGTGTTGGGACCCAGACGTACGAGAAGTTCGAACGAAATGTGTTCATCCGTTCGTGAGTTATAGCGGTCACAGACAGACAGACGGGTCAACAGATGTAGAGACCAATCTTATAAAGTAGCTTACGCTGTTTTGTAACATTGGTTATAAAATTAAGTGGTGTAAGCTACTTTATAAATACACTATTGCTGAATTCAAAGAAAAATCTAAATCAAAAGAAATAAGAAACAACATCCAAGATCTAAAACCTTTATCAACAAACAAAGCTTTAATAAAAAAAGAACATTATTTTCCTATGGTTTGCAAAGTTTACAAATGATAGCACATCGATCTATTTTTAATTATATAACTCAAATAAAAACACGATTTTGTTATTTGCAATGCTCTTTGAATTGACCCGATGTGAAAATGTGAACGAAAACTAATTCGCAGCAGCAGGGGCGTATCTAGGATTCTGTAATGGGTGGCTCAAGCCATTGTCGAATAATCCAGTTTTTTCGGAATCTGGGGAAAGGCTCAAGCCCGGTGAGCTCATACGTAAATACGCCCTTGTCTATTATGTTATTAAATACATAAATTGCACAAAGCTGCCACACAATCCTCATAAGATTTTATGTAGTTAAGTACACGGCAATTTGTAGAACGACTTTTATTATTGTTCTGTCGGGTGGATGCTGTATTCATCTATATATGGAAATAATATGCTTCTGAATCACGAATTGGGACAAGGATAGTTCATAGTTCATTCAGTAGACTACACAAGTTTTAAGTTTATGCATTGCCACTGCCTTTCACTTGTGGAACGATATAAAGGAGAAAGGGTAAAATGAGAATATTTTAGATAAAGAAACTGTTTTTAATCTTCATTGCTAACGTTTAACTCGCCTATCATAGTAGGGAGTGCTGAGATATAAAAATTAACTAGCAATCTTATAATTTCAAATAACAAGTATGACAAGTAATATCTAACTATTCTTCTTTTATAAATTAATAGTTCCAAAGTTTCTGAACTTTTACTTTATAAAGTAAAGTCCTGACTATTCACTATCTGATATTTTACGTCTCTTCAATTGGCATTTCTCATGTATTCAAACTAATAGTCAACCAGTACAGCTACAAAATAATAGATGACCATTCAACGCCCTCTATTAAACCTTTAACAACATTCTTCGTCTATTTTCCTGCCACATCAAATATTGCATGTATTATTCAATCGATGTCATGTGTGTGTGAGAGTAACATAAAACATGACTTAACACAATCATTACAGCAGTTGTAATAAACAATATTTTGTCTAGGGTTCCCCCAAGGCTGATGTGAAGGAAAATTAAAGGAAAATTTGATGCTTTACTTGGGTTTACTATGCGCAAGCATCTATAAATTGTATTGAAAATGTCTCAACTTGCCTCCACCAAATATTGGGTTGTATTGATAGGAGCTTTTATTACCGTCTCATGTAGTAGCGACTGTTAACAGAAACACGATATGTATTCTAGTAGGTACTTAGTAATGGTAACCACATATAAGAAATGTTGCCAAATGCGATACAAAAGATAACTACTAAGAATTCATCTACGTGGTGTGCCGTACGACGTATAGCTTCATGCTTTATGCTTTTATCTTTTGATTTTTCAATTTCTTTACTTTTTCGTTGTGCTTGATAAATTGTGGATTTCGCAATGAGACATTGCTTAGCTTTTGACTGAAACTGACTGAAATGTGATACTGAAATAAACCGGTTGAACACCGCAGTAGCAAAGAAACGAAGGGAATAGTGACCCTGTGAGGTGAACGGTAACATGATGACATTGTGAAACCATGTTAGCAGCAGCATAATTAGTTATTGACTATGACTAGTACATGCATTTAAAAAAATTATTGTCACTGGGGGACTTCAAATTCAAATTTAGTGGTTTAACTTGGAAACCGAAGTATAATCGACGTAGCAGCATTTAAAACGCAGTGTGACGTACAAGCTGTATTGACAAAGTAATTCGTTTTAAAGGTCAAAGGTCATGAAGGTGTTTACCGATTGACCCCACCTTCGAACTTGGCCTCACTTAGGTCTTCACCATTACTTATACTAACCGAATTTGTTGAAAATACCTCAACTTGATCTCAAATTATCGTGGTGAATAATAGACAGAAAGACGGACGGAGAGCTTTATACCATTCCTATGAATTAACTTCGTTATTTAACAATATTAAATATGCAATATATAATATTGTGATGAAGCTTTATGCTGATCAATAATCTCATACCTAGCAACTCGTATGGATTTGTTATATAAGTTAAACCTATTTATTTATTCGATCGATTAATATCGTTGAACCAGATATTACGTGTTATGTTTTAGAACGTTTACTTACAACTCTGAGCATAACTAATCACTAATCTTAATGTGTGCTAAACAGGCGCGTAACTAGAATTGTCATTAGGGTGGAGAATCACAAGCCCATTTTAAGCTAATAAAAATTTGAGCAAAATTTCGGTTAAAATGGAACAGAAACTCCCTAAATTCGCGATTAGTGCAAAAAATTTAGTGTTAGATTGTTAAAATAGCAATTTTTTTTTAAATTGTCATTTTGGAAACAAATTTCACAGTTTTGGTTTTTTTTAAATTCGCAGATATCTAGTGTAAGTTGCGAACATTGGGAGGTGAGCAGTGCCCGGGCACGGAGTGACCCCCTCCTCTTACAAGCCGAATTTGTTTAGAGACACTACCAACATAATAAATCGTACTCATGCACAACAACTGTAATACTGTTTAGATAAAAGGCTGCGAGCGAAATAATTGTGGCCACTCTAATAAAAAATTTAAATGTTAACAGAAAGAGAACCTACATGTATTATATTATTTATTATTTCATTCCAGGTAAGTTGAATTAATCGTCTTGTAAGTGGTGTCGGAACAACTTACACTGCAGAGAGTACTTTTATAAACTCATTGTCAGACAAATATGCGCAGTTGTAACTTTCAAGTTATAAGCATGAATTTAATCATATTCTAGGGAATTATTTTAGTGTAAAATAAAACACTATTCATATCACATTTAATTATATGAATTAGCACTAAATCCTGTTTAACAAATTGCTTAGCCAGGTTGTGTGTGTTACTACATATGTTTAAACGAAAACACACTATAATACTTAATAATTATAATAAAATTGCCAAGGTTTAAATATTTGTATGAAAAAATCCTATTTGTGATAACTATTTGATATTTCTTTATCTCTTAGAAATATTTAGTTTTTTAATGACTACAATAGAGCGAAACGTAGACGGGGGTAATACTCCAATTTCCATAATTCAAATTTCCTCTAAGAAAGTCGTAGTTATGGAAGACGCTAGCAAATCCGACGAATTTGGTCAGTCTGTTACTCGAAAGCATTTTAATTTTCCAAAAATTTTCAGCGGTTGTATAAATTTTGCATATGTATTATTACTCGTTCCGTTTAAGTTGGAGTACAATAATAACGACAACAAATTCAAATTGAAGCGCAATTGTGTACAAAATGTAAGCTAGAGTCCAATATAAGTTTTAAATGTTTCTTAATGCACGTGTGCAGTTTTTAACAATTTTATTTGCAGATTCTTTGCGGATTGGTTCATCTCTGGATTCTCTGTCACAGTGCAATATGTGTGATATCTCTTTTATCACAATCAATGAAGAAACACCCATCAAATATTTACAATGTTGCTGAATTGATGTCATCTTGTTTGTTCCATTTATCATTTCTGCGATTTGGATGGGCAAAGAAGCAATGCATTTTAAAAAATTTTAATCAGACAAAAATGCCCCCATTGTCATCAAAACCATATAAAAAGGTGTGTGAAATAATCAATATTGGATTACTAGTTACCGCCATTTGTTGATTTCACTCAATATTTATCTGTTGCAAATAATGATGCAAAGACTACAACCAGTTTCAAATTACATTTGAAGTCATTTAATTTACTCGGTCCTCCTTTCATTCCATCTTCAATAATAGCTGGTTATATACCTACAGTAATGTAAAAATTGTCGTTAAGTAATGTGCACATATACACCATAATAATATTTTTATTCCAGGGTACAATACAAGAAAATGTTTACTTTGACATTTTAAGAAATTATATTTTATGTATTTAGGTGACATGGATAACCCGCATCATTATGGGATCGCTTTTCCTTATGAAAGTGATTAAATGTATGAACGATCTATTCATTCAAAGTCCGAATAAATCTGAAATTGCGTTTGGTCCGTCAGAATGCCTTCAACAAAATTTTCTGCAATTGAACATAACCGCAGATTGCAGAGAACTTCAGTTTGCTTCGTTTGTTAGTCCCATTATAACCATTTATATCCCAGTATTCCTTGCCAATTTATCCGATGGGTTCTCATCCATGTTGTGCATGTGTGGTGCTTACGCGATTTACGAATTAGTCAGCGATTTGCATTCGAAATTTCAGAAAATATCTAAACCAAATCAATATTATGTCGACATTGTGAAAGCATTTGTACAATGTAAAAATAAGGTGGGCGACGTGAACCAGGCTGTAAAAGACACATTTTTATTTGAGTTTACTTCTCTTTGTCTGTGTTTACCACTTCAACTATTCATCATACTCGATGGAGATGTTCACATTGTGAAGAGGATCGTGCCCACCATTTCATTAACTTTGAATTTTATCACTTTATGGATGGCAGCAGAAAGTGTGAAAAAGGTTTGAGCTTTAATTGTTCTCTGCATTTTAAGAATCACCAAATTATAGTGAGTTCCTTCTATTCAAGCCAAAAATATGTTTGGAAGATCATTCAGTAGAATCGATCAATATTAATCGGTGTTAAATTTTGTTCTCTATTGAAATTAGATAGGGAATTTCTATTGTACATTGAAGGACAAATTACTAGAGGAAGAGGCGGTTGAGATACAAAGAGGGGATTTACGAAAATTCAAAGATATAACTTATCTTTTGATTCAGTCGTCAATTTCTGACTTCGGGTTGCAGGGTGGCAATTATTTTACAATTTCCTATAGTTTCATTGGCGCGGTAAGCTTTACTTATTTTCTAAATAGAACATGTTTGACAAATTGATCTATATTCAATTTTGTAATTATGACTTGACATTGTAGTATTCGCCTATTTCATTTTTTTCAGACTTTAAGCTTTTTGATGGCGTACACGTTGGTGCTCATACAATTCAATGTGGCTTGAAGATTATTTGAAATATACTTTCGATTGGATTAAAATGCATTTTTCCATGGAATTTATGCCTTTCAAAAATATGTCGTAAAAACGTTTATGCAATAACATAATTTTTGATAGCTGCAAGATTACTACGAGTCATTTTGCGCTAGTTAATACATTCATAGTCGGTTATGTCTGTGATGGTGTTTGTGAACAAGTTACTGTGTAAATCGTTTTTCTTGCATTTAAAATGTAATTGATGAATTTGTAGTTTTCGATGTCACAGTCATCACTGATTTTTGATGCATTGCATCCGCTTTTGAATTATCACTGCTCATGCTCTGCTGGATTATTATATATATAAGTCGTGCAAATATTAACTAGCTGGGAAAAAAGTAATTGGTTCACGTAAAGTAAATTATTCACAGCATAACAAAATTGCTGATGAGAACGTTTATAGAGAGTTGCCTGGGCGCACTTTTTGTTGCCCATACTCGCCCATGCCCATGCGATTTGCCCATGGGCGCCCATGGATAATCTACCTCCGACCATGCCCCATGTATAGACCGCCTGGTCACTCATGGTCCCATGCACATGGCTTTTGTGCTCGTACCCGCCCATGATCATGAGATTTCCCCATGGGCGCTCGGCCATGGGCGTCCATACAAGCGCCCATGCCCAGGCAACTCTCTAGTACGTTTATTTATGTCATTAAATAAGTAAAGTGTGCAAATGTGCCATACAAACCTGAAAGGATTTTATTTTGTTAAACATAAGGACATTTTTCAGAATGGAATTTTGTTATTGTTTTGTCGAGTGGAAACTGCAGCCATCCATCCTTACATGTTCCTGAAAGCATGAACTGAATGCGTGCCTGAATGCATGCGACGAGGTTACTTCATATTTCGTGTAGTAAAGCTGCAACGTTAGTCTTATTAATATTTTTAAGTTTATGCCTTGCTTGTGTTTCAATTGTGGAACGACAAGGAGAAAGAGAAAAGGGGCAATATTTAAGCTAAAACAACAGCTTTTAATTTTTTCCTTGCAAATGTTTAACTAATCTATCATACTGAGATATAAAAATTAACTCACTGTCTCGTATTTTCAAATATTATGTAATATCTAATTATTGTTCTTTTTTAAGTTGATAGTTTTACTTTACAAAGTTTGCAAACTTTTGCTGTGTAAAGTTTATTTCTATGCACTATCATTCAGTTCACCCAGTCGAGACAGGCAACACCTAACCAACCATATATCCAACCGGACTATCGATTTTATAGGTATTTGAAAGCCCGCGCTATACGTATAGCGTGGGCTTTCATATACATATAATAATCTTTAGTCCGGTTGGATATATAGTTGGTTAGGTATTGCCTGTCTCGACTGAGTTCACCTCTTTTTGTATTGACATTTCCCATTTTTCCTAACTGAAAGTCAACAAGTAAGTATAGCCACAAAATAATATATGGCAAATCAACGCCCTCTATTAAATCTTGTATAGCTTTGTTCGTCTCTTTTCCTGTCACATCAAATAGTACATGTATTATTCAATAGATGTCACATGTGTGCGAGTAAAAGATAACACTACAAAATCCAATATTATAATATTGTAGCAGTTGGAACAAATTTTGTCTATAGTGAAGAAAAATTAAACCCACAGAAATTCATTTATTCGTGATTCATTCTTGTATTTATGAATCTGAACGAATATTGCGAATTTTAAATATAATCCTTAACATGAAACCATGCATCTTTACATGTAGCTACAAGGACGCAATTTGATGCTTTAATCGGGTTTGTTATTCACAAACAATTAAATTGAGCAGAAGGTGTCTCAACTTGCCTCCACCGAATATTGGGTTAGTTGTAGATGGGAGTTTTTTAATGCCTTATCATGATGCAACGACTATGAGCAGAAAAACAAAATTTTATCAGTAGTGACTTGATAGCAGAGGTAAAAAATTTCGAGATTTTCAGGAACCAAACCAAACCGGAGCCACATAAACACAAACCAAACTACCAAACCAGTCCTTTAAATTAATTCTAGGAACCAGAACCAAACCAACATTTTAAACAAAATCTCTGATTTTTTTCATACTCCCTTGATCCATTTGTAGATTAACATTTTATTAAACCTTTCAATGTGTAGTATTTGATGGGAAATTGGAAACATCATTGACCTTACTAATGTGGACTTAGAAATGGGTAAAAAGTAAAATATGCCTTAATGTTCTTTACTGGATTCGAATACAGTTTAAAATATAGAAGCGTTCATAAAAAATCGCGTGTATGTTTATAATGACTGTTATATTTATTTATTTAATCGATAATTGGCGAATTCGCTCGAAACGTCGAGGTAGTTACATCGCCAATGCAATACTTGGTAGGTTACAATAATAAATTGAGCTATAATTAAAATTGAACAAAATGAAGTAGTTTTGGGTGAAACATTAACAAGTCTTACTGATTCTAAATATAATTATCATTTCAATTTGAAAACGTCAAGCTAAATTATTCCATGTCTAGCAGGTGTGTTGTAAAACGGCAGAGTCTATGCACGAATAGCTGCATGCATATACTTTTGTTATATCTTTGTGTTTATTCCATCGATAAATATTGTTGTCCTGAAGATATGGCGTGTTGCGTTTTGGTATATTTACGTACAACTCTAAACATACATAATTACTAATCATAATGTAAGCTAGTAAGCTGAATTTGGTCAAGAGTCAACATGACAACATAATGGTAATTAAATTGGCTGTAATAAAGTAGCAAGCAACAACTGCAGTAGTAAAGTTCAGGTGAAAGACTACGAACGAAATAAGCATGACTCCTCTCACTCTCATACCGATTTTGAAATACCAACCGAAGAGAACCTACAAGTATATATAACTTCACTTCCAGTAAGTTCAATGACTCGTTTTATACTTGCAAGTTGTGTCAAAACAACTTATACTGCGAAACCTACCTTTGTAAACGCAGTCAAATACATTGCAATATGCGCAGTTTCATAATTTTTAAGTAAACAGGAACGCAGAATGATAAAATTATTTTAGGGTAAAGTAAAACACACTTCATATGACATTGATTTAGTGTTTAGTATCGAATGCTTTCTAACAAATTGCCTAGTCAGATTGGGTGTGTTGCTAAATATTAATTTTAATGAAAACACACTACAATAACGAATAATATTGCACAAGGTGCAAATGGTTGTATGAACCAATCCTACTTGTCATAATTCTGTAGTAGAGCAAGGAAGTATTTCTTTATCTGTGGGGAATATTCAGTTTTCGAATGACTGTCGTAGAACCAGGCATTGACAAGGGTAGTACTTCTATTTCCAGAATTCCAGCTTCGTCTGACAAGGACTTAGTTATGGAAGACGGGAGCAAGCCCGACGAATTTAGTCAATATAATACTCAAAAGTGTTTCAAATTTCCAAAGCTTCTCAGCGGCTACATAAATTTCGCATATATGATATTACTCGTTCCGTTTAAGTTGGAGTACAATAATAAAGACAATAAATTCAATTTAAAGCACAATTATGGACAAATTGTAAGGAAAGGTTTATTTTATAAAAACGTTAAATGTACAATTAAGTATTTAATGAATTTGTGTAAGTTTATAATAAATTTATTGCAGATACTTTACGGACTGGCCCATTTCTGTATTCTCGGTCACAATGCAAAAGATCTTTTACCGAACCTATCACAATCAATGAAGAAAGATCCATCAAATATTTACGGCATTGCTGAATTGACATCATATTGTTTGTTCCATTTAACATTTTTGCGATTTGGATGGACAAAGAAGCAATGCATTTTAAAAATTGTTAATCAAACAAAAATGCCACCATTGTCATCAAAAGAATATCAAAAGGTATTTGAAATCATCAATTGTAATTTAAATTATTAAATTATACTTTATGTATTTAGGTGACATGGATAACCCGCGTCCTAATGGGGTCATTTTTCCTTGTAAGAGTGATTAAATTTATAAACGAACATTTCATTCAAATATCGAATAAATCTCAAATCGTGTTAGGCCTGTCAGAATGTCTTCAGCATTATTTTCTGCCCGTGATGAACACAACCATAGAATGCGAAGAACCAATATTTTCTTCGTTTGCCAGTCCGATTTTAATCATTTATATTCCATCGTTCATCAACTCTCTATCCGACGGATTCTCATCTATGTTGTGCATGTGTGGTGCCTACGCGATTTACGAACTTGTCAGCGATTTGAATTCACAATTTCCAAAAATGCCTAAACCGAAAGATTATGTAGGCATCTTGAAAGCATTTGTACAATGTAAAAATAAGGTGGGCGACATCGACGAGGCTGTAAAAGACATATTTTTGTTTGAGTTTTCTTCTCTATGTCTGTTTTTACCAATTCAACTATTCGTCATACTCGATGGAGATGTTCACATTGTGAAGAGGATCGTGCCCATTATTGTCTACACTTTGAATTTTGTCACTCTATGGATGGCAGCAGAAAGTATGAAAAAGGTTCGAGCTTTTATGTTTTATTGTATTTTAAGCATCAACAAATCTGAGTCCCTTCTATTGAAATTTTGAAATCCAATAAAAATTATTTGATTTATTTCATGAAAATAATATAAGAACTGGGACTGTTTGTTAATAAAATTATTAGACTTGACAAAATTCTTAAAATTAGTGGGACAGATTAATTAGGAGATGTCCCGGTAGTTATTAGTATTAAGGAAAAATCCCCTTTCCTCACCTTAGAAGACAAAACAAAAAGTAACCATGCACGCATCTTGATTTTGGCAACACAAAAGCAACAAATCCAAAGGGACGTAAAAATTGTCTTTTACGTCGCTTATGGTGTACGTTTTCCAGAGCGACGGTAATTTTTAGGATCGCAAAAAAATTTCCACAGTGAGAAACAAGAAAGTTTTCAATCTTTTATTTGAGATCATTCATTCATTTTTATTTGGACAACTTTTTTTTTAATGATTCCTAAATTATATGCAATTCAAATGATATTTATCACAGTATGTACCTTACCTACGAAAATAACACGTATATGGGTATAATAATAAACCGGTTTTTAATTAAATTCACGTTTCACGAAACACCTGTGCAATAATTAAATATTTATTACGAAGACAACGAAAATGTTCCATTATACTGTAATTGATCGCCATTTATCGGTTGGGTACAAGAGCCAAAGGCATTGTAAAAACTGTAAATACTTGTTCTGTTTCAATTAGATGGAGAATTTCCATTCTTCACTGAAGGACAACTTGCTAGCGGAAGTTTCGGAGAAACAAAGTGGGGATTTAACGGTGTTCAAAGATACGCCTTATCTCTTGATCCATTCGTCGATATCTGACTTCGGATTGAAAGGTGGAAATTTTTTTACCGTTTCCTACAGTTTCATTGGCACGGTAAGCTGTATTTATTTTCCAAATAGAATATTTTACAAGTTGATTTGTATTCAATTTTTTATTTATGACGTGACATTAATTGTAATCGCATGTTATATTTTCAGACTCTAAGCTTCTTGCTGGCGTACACGTTGGTGCTCATACAATTCAAAGTGGCAGCTTGAATATTGACATAGATTTTCTATTGGGTCTCCATTTTCGTTAATACAATTCATGCCTTAACAAGAACACATATACTATTGTAAACACGTTTAGGTAGTAATAGTAATAATTTTTTTAATATTAAAATAATTCCTTACATTTTCTATTTTCTACACATTTTCTATAGTGAAGCGATTTGATTCTTTACTCGGGTTAGTTATGCACAAACAACTAAATGGAATTGGAGGTGTCTCAACTTGCCTCCACTAACAAGTATTGGGTTGTAAGTGTAAATAGGAGCTAATAATACCGTCTTATGATTTAACAACTGTGCAAAGATATACAATATTCTAGTAGATACATGATAGTTTTGTAATTTGGTAAGCACACGTAAGAAATGCTGCAAAATGCAATACTAATATCAACGACTCGATTAAGAATTGATGTGCATGGTGCACCGTAAGACGTGAAGCTTTTTTATTCTTTGTCTTTCTCTGCTTATCTTCTTTTTTCAGTGCTTTATTCTCTCGCCGTTCTTGAACAATTGTGGATTCCGTAATGTAATTTTATGTTAGAATGTTACAGTGCTTAGCTTTTGACTGGATCTGATGTGCAATTTGCTTCGCAATTGCATATGCAAATCTTCGGGAAGAGGTTTCAAGTACAGTTTCATTTACAGAACACCGATTTACAGGACACGTATTTCTGTAATGGTGGGAATATGCTAATTCTTCGGTTACATTGAAGGCACTCGCATTTCCTACAGATTCAGTGACTATATGTATAGAAACATCAACGACTTTGTCAGGCACCAGTATAAGTTTAGATCTGAAAAACACAATAAATCATGGGATATTTAATTTTTACAGTGATTAAACTGTCTATTCTATAAACTTTACTTCAAAAATATTTCCATTGTAATTAAAAAATAGAATGTTTTTGAAGAAAGACAAGCTAGAAAATAAGATGTTAATAAGATAATAAGAATAAGATGCCTTTGTGAAATTAAAATATAATATAAACCTTGCCACCAGTTAAATGTTGTTATGTAAATATTATTATCAGTAATTAATAATACAATTTGTAAATCTAATCAATGCTATAAATTATAAGTAGCTTACGCTACTTAACAAAATACTAAAAAGCTTTACTGGAAATGGAAAGATCTATAAAAACATTACCGAATCTTGTGCGGTTCTAAAATTCTTCGTCTATTAATTTGAGTAACAATTTGCAAGTTTTTTAGAATTTCATTTTCCAGCTGATTGTCATTGACTGCGAATCCATCTGTATTTGTTTTTGTATTCCACATTCCAATGAAAAATCCGTTTCTGAAATTATATTCCGAAATGTCATCAATCGACGTATTGTGTTCCGACAGTTTCTTGCTAATATTTTTGAACAATTCTGAGTAATTATTTCCTCCAGAAATAGACGGAATGATCATTTCGTCTCTATCCAAAATCACCAAATAGTCAGCTACTCCTTTGTACCGCCAAACGCATTCGTTTGCCATTATCAGCTGAGCTCCTTGAATAATTTCTTTCTGAAACTTATAAGGGGTTGACCAAGGTAAAGTTTCTATGAAATCTCCGTAGCTGTCAATCAGGCAAGATGTTTTTGGTCCAATTGATGTGTTGTACAAAGTAATTTTCTCAACTCCCATTAAACGATGAAATTCAATCCACTCGGCCAATTTCAGAGGTTCTTCATAATTGTTGTATAACGGTTGAGTACACAAAGCAAAACGGAGTTTTTTTGTAGACCCTTTGTAGTAAATTTTCAAAATATTTGTTGTATTTTCATCCGGGTTTGAGGACTCCTGTATTGACACAAATGCAGGCAATTTCTCCTTTGATATTACACTACGTTCTCCAATATTGCATCTGATATAGGCCGCTCTGAAATATTAATTTGTATTGCAAATAAAACAAGTTAATTACATAAATTATGACTGATTTATAAGTAATCATAGATAGGTTTGTATATTTTCTACTCATCCTGAAGAGAAAATATGAAATATAAATATGATCGCACTTAAAATTGCAATACAGAAAATACAAAATGCTAAAAACAGTTGATGATGAATTTTGTTGTAACTCATTTAAATTATTATTGCCTTACACGTAGGGAAATGGATAGTACTGGTTCTCCACATCGCATAAGGTCCTTATTTGTGCATCAACAATCGTTAATGAACTTCCTCCATCTTCGTCATAAAATTTGCAAAATAGTTTTGTCCTGTTTTCTTTCAGCCGATTCAGCCCACCGACAACAATAACTGAACTGTTAGAGTCAGCTGTCCTAAAATACAAAACAAAAACCAATCCAAACGATGTTAATGCATAATTCTCCATTTATCAATCAAAATATTTCAAATTAATCTGTACTTTATTATGGTAATAAGAAAAAAGTTGACAATTCCTCTTACCAAGAAATATTTTGATAATATGCTGAGTAAACGTATAATTTGTGAGGACCTGAGCCAATCTTTTGAAAATCTTGAGAAACATTGTACGCAAACGGAAATTCACTGTGGATCTGATTTAGTCGGAATAGTAAAACAATATAATACAGTGTACCAAAACACAGTAAAGTAAAGGTCGTCTTTTTAATACAATTGTGCATAATAAATGTCTTATTATTATTATGGGTTCGTTTACACGCAGACATATTCAACAGATCTATTTATTAACAAATGTGCATTAAATGAAAAACTTTTTCATTTTAAATGGAATGCTGGAGTAAGTGCAAATTGTAATACATTAAATTAAACTTTACTTTATAACAACATTGTACACAAATTAATATCCAATATAAAAAAACCGCGGCCGGTCAGAATTCCTGCACGCGTTGAGAAGAAGTGAATTGATATTTGCTGCCCGCCGTCTGTCCAAGGATAAAAATGCTTGTAGCAAATACAGTTCATTTTATTAATGTTCAATCTCAATTTTACAAATAATCAAAAAACTTAAAACCATCAACCATACATGTAATAGTTATTCTTTATTACATTCTATTGGCACCACACGCACACCTACCTCTAGGACAAAACTTGATATTGGTTTAGTTAAGGAAGGCTACGAAATATTTTATTATACCGTTATAAATTTTTCTTCCACTTACCGGTTCAATATCCGATGCTTTTATTACAGCAATACGTCTTCGAACTCCAGTATTCACAGCCGCGCACAGTAATTCTGTACTATCCGATAATACAGAAGATTCCGGGCATAGAATTTCTTCGGTAACCTGGATACCGGGAAAGGAGCCCCTGCACAGGTATCCTGGATACCGGGGGTAGGTTTACCTGGCCGGTATGCAGGTTACCGGGAAGAAATCAGAAATTCTATGTCCGGAAGATTCCTCTGCAGCCAAAACAATACAACAGGTAAATCCATCCGACAGGATTTCTTCATCCTTTCTCTTTTGACTGTCCCATTCTAAAGGATTCCTACATATTTTTTACTTGTGGACTCGGCTTGCGTCGCACTTGGATTTCAGAGATTTGTCTGGAGTTTTAGTGTTTTTTACCGTCTTTGATTTTTTTATCCTTTGTTTTTTTGGAATTCTCAACTGCACCGACTGCGCCAGCTACTTTCTTTTTCTCTTTTGCCTTGTCTGACAAGGTCGTACCGAGAGAGGGGGGCAATGGGGGCACGTGTCCTCTCCAAATTTAAGAAAAAAAGAGGTGATTTGCGGAAGAAGTACACATTTTTTTCGACGTTTTCTGCGGTGGTGCCCCCAACAAATGCCACTTTTATAGGTCGTACCGCTACCAA
This sequence comes from Pogonognathellus flavescens, assembly GCA_019776165.1. NCBI lineage: Eukaryota > Metazoa > Arthropoda > Collembola > Entomobryomorpha > Tomoceridae > Pogonognathellus > Pogonognathellus flavescens. Next base: position 19,579 of record JABASD010003000.1, read on the forward strand.
ACAGAAATCCTGGGTACGCGTTTGTCCGAATCTGCTCCGACGGTTTCGGCTGCTTTCTTTTGCTTTGTCCGAATTTTAATCTCATTCTTTGTTTTTGACTTGAGACAGTTAAGAGTTTACGACTTTAATATTTCCCTTTTCCCGACAAGCTAACTTATTTTTACTTTTTAGTGTTTTTGAGGGGCATCAGTAAGCTAATTTCATCTTTGAGGCGTTGTGTTGTACGTAATGTGAAATGGAGTAAATAGATTTTGTAGGATAAAATGCAAAATAAAGTTCTCTAATTCTATGTTCAGGGGCATACATACAAACCCATATTGAAAAGAACAAAATTACACCAGTAAACAAATAAAAAGATTATGTTAATATATCATATATTAAAATATTATTTAGGAATGAGAATTAATCCCGACATTAGTTACAAGTACTCCTATACTTAAATTTAGTATATATATCAGTGATACAGTTCTATTCGTTTGGGTTATTTATTAAGGACCGTTATACTAATCTAGATATTGCACGTCTCAAGTCGCCTCCACCGAAACTAAATCATTAATATTGATCCCAAGTTTTCCAAGTCCAAGTAAGTGTAGGTAATCCAGCTACTTTCGCAACAGTAATACATGTATGTTATGTGTAGACCTTGGGCTGTGTTATTTTTACTCTTGTTAGGTTTACACTTTGTGTAACGTTGCAATGTTTAGCTTTAGATTTGAAAATGGATACATTTGTGACATTATGAGGTAGTAATATTAAATTAAACATGGTGTGCGTGTAAAAATGTTTAATTTCTTTTATATGGATATGACCATATGATATTATAGTTTAAAGTATGTCTTGTATATATAGAAAACCAAATGACCTGTTTATAATAAATACGAAATAACTCTCATGGACTTACTGTACCTATACATTTATTCGATCGAGTAATATCCTAGATGTTGCGTGCTACGTCTTGGATTATTTACGTACAACTCTGAATATACCACATTACAAACCATAATGTATGCCGAATTTGGTTAGCTATAATCAACATGCTTACTTAATAAATAAACCATTCGTAACGGTTGAAAGAAGTGACGAAGAGAATAGTAACACTGTATTGTGAACTTACAATTAGACATGGTAATCTTTTCAACCACATATCAGCATGTCAATAATTTGTGACACTTTGTTAGTAGCAGTATAACTCCGCTGACAGTATTACATAACATGAATTGTAATTTTTCGTAATATTAAAACATTGCCGGTCTTTTTAATTCAAAAGCTGAACGATTTCACTTTCAAACATAAAGGAAGTCGTATAGCAATAAATAGAATGTATGGTTTATTTGAGGCTATATTAACACGTGGACACTATACTAGGTCAAAGGTCATGAAAGGAGTTGACCGATTGACCCCATCTTCGAACTTAGCCTTATATAGATCATCACTAGTACGTATACCAAACTTGATCAAAATATTTCAACGCATTCACAAGTTATCGTGGTGATGGAGTGATGGACGGACAGACAGACGGACAGCTTTGCCATTTTCATAAATTGACTTCGTCATTTAATAAACCATTCCAAACGGCTATAATTAAGTAGCGCAGGATACACAATTACCAATTTTACCTAACAGTTGTTTACTGCTGTCAACTGATTTCCAATTGTTGATGTCAAATGTTGTAAATTGGTGTTATCAACTGTTTTGACAAACTTGGAACAATTTAAGTTGATTCGGCGTCGAGATATCGAACTACATGCTACACAGACGGACAGACAAAGCGTTCCGATAAAGTGGATTTCGCTATTAAAAATTGAATGTCAACAATTGGCGCGATTTTCGAACGGGACCTTTGTTGTGACCCAGATGAAATATTTGAACGAATTGTATTAATCCGAGTTATAGCGGTCACAAACTGACGGACAGACGTAGAAACCACTCTTATAAAGTAGCTTAAACACTACATAAGAATCGAAGCAACATGTAACAAGCCTTTCACCTGTACAATCTGTACAGGTGAAAGGCTACAGTAGAATCAATTAATCTTTTCCCATGCATAAGTAGTGTCAGAACAACTTACACTGCAAAGACTATTTACCTTTATAAACGCAGACAACTATGCGCAGTTATAACTTCTAATTCTAAGTATTCAGGAGCGCAATATGAGAACATTATTTTGGCTTAAAGTAAGCCACGCTTGATATCGCATTCAATTCGTATGCAATGCTTAGTCAGGTTGGGTGTGTTGGTAAATATTTTTAATGAAAACCCGCTGTAATACTTATAGCAATATATTACAAAGGTTGAAATCCTTGTATGGAAGGATACTACTTGTAATAATTCTGTAATAAAGCAATTAGGAATTTCTTTATCTGTTAGAAATATTTAGTTTTTGAATGACTGTCACAGAACCAGATATAGACAGGGGTAGTACTACTATTTCCTTAATTGGAATGTCTTCTAACGAGGGCTTAGTTATGACAGACACGAACAAGCCCGACGAATTTAGTCAATATACAATTAATACTCAAAAGTGGTTTAAATTTCCAAGGCTTTTCAGCGGCTACATAAATTTCGCATATATGATATTACTCGTTCCGTTTAAGTTGGAGTACAATAATATCGACAATAAATTCATTTTAAAGCGCAATTATATACAAAATGTAAGTAAAATTCCATATATTCCATATATAAAACGTCAAATGTACAATTGAATAAGTTTTGAAGGTTTTGATGCATATTTGTGTAAGTGTTTAACAATTTTATTTGCAGATTCTCTACGGATTGGTTCATCTCTTTATTTTCAGTCGCAACGTACTAGATATAATATCAAATCTATCACAATCAATGAAGAAGGACCCATCAAATATTTACAATATTGCTGAATTGATGTCATATAGTGTGTTCCATTTGACATTTCTGCGATTTGGATGCACAAAGAAGCAA
>JABASD010003001.1:0-22505 GCA_019776165.1 Pogonognathellus flavescens
GTATCAGTGTGTAGATTGGTTATGTTACCGGGTTGGTAATGCGCCCGGGTGGGTAGGAGTCGGTTACCTGCAGAACCCACCCACAACAACACGCTCCAAAACATACTTCTATGCTAATTAAAAGCAATTAGGTAACAAAGAAAATGTAAAATGCTAATTAAATTAATTAACTGGTGTAGTAGCGTAGCCATAAATATCCATAAATATAATTTTTGTTTAATGGACTGGAAAAGCGTATTTGCAATTGCATACCAACTGTCGGGCTTTAACAATAGCATCTCCGATTTCTTCTTCTGATTCCGAAGAACAGTCAACGAAGTCGTCATCTGCATCTGATTCATGTACACCGGAAGACATTTTGACGTTGGTAATCAATAATCGGTGTGCAAGTTAGCCTATCCTAATGAAGCATATAATAATTAACGAATGTCGAATCAGATTGTGACACACCGGGGAGGGGAGAGATCAGCTTCGCTAGTCTGGTGCTGTCAATAAAATAAAGTCATCAAATAAAATACAATCAAAAATGCAAAACATCACAAAACAAACCAAAGCATGTCCTTACACCTTTTTTTCCCATTGCATTCACAATTATTCAACTTACTTCTGAGTCTGATTTGTTACTGTCAAATATCCCAAACATCGAGTGTATAATAACTCGTGCTTTAACTACAATTAGGTAATGTCGATGTCATTTCTTTGCGAACAATATTACACACTGCAGACATTACATAACAAAAGATGAACAAATATCGGCTCTCGGGTGTCGGGACAAACCAGTGGTAAATCTTACGCGCCACAACAGATAATTTCAGGGCAGTCTCAAAGAGCCCCAATCTGCTCACTAATTCACATTCTGTGGGTCTGTAAATCTCAGATTGCCTGTCTCATCTCAAGTCAAGTGAGCTTTAAACTATACCTAGACTTAGACTACCAGACTAGAGGCCGGCACCCAACCCAAAACCCAGAAATTGGGCCAACCCAATCCGTTTTGGGTTGGGTTGGGTTTTAGTTTTTACGAAGGTCATTAAAAATGGGTTGGGTTGGGTTGAAAAATATTGGGTCAGAATGGGTCGAGCTATCGAAATTTATTTGTTAATAATGTTCTACCCCTCACTAGAGGCCGGCCCCAACCCAAAACCCATAAATTGGTTCAACCCAATCGGATTTGGGTTGGGTTGGGTTGGCATTACGAATCTAGCACTGGGTTTTGGGTTGGGTTGGGTTGGGCTCTCAATGGGTCAAAATTGGGTTGGGTCGGAAAAAGCCAACCCAATCCGGCCTCTATACCAGACTAATAAATAATTGGCTTATGCATCAAGGACCAATAATTTAGTAACATTATTATAGTGGCGATAGTGGCATAGTATATAATATAGAATATTGTGGAAATGGAATAGTTTTGATTCGGTGTAATGAATGAAATTTAAAATTCCAATACAAATCATATTATTATGCTTGTTATTACAATTTTTTAAATGATACGTGATGTTCACGATATGAAATTACGTACGGAATCAATGCATGGACGGAGACTGAGACTTTGAGACTGAGACAATCACATACTGTGTTCTTGTATTGCAAGGTTTGCATTTTGCACATGAACATTTCTGTTCAGTGGCAATAACTTTACTATAAGCTACAAAGTATTATTTTATGATTCTTAAAATCACTTTAATCACGGATAAATCTTTGTAATTTGCCATGCTCACAATTTTCCACACTTGAAGTGGCATTCAAGAATTATCCTTAATACTTATTTTACAGAGCAATAATATTTTATGTTAAGTTAATGCTACTTATTATACCAATATTTGCAAGCACTCTGGTGATGTGATGATGTAAACGATCAAATGAATCAGCACAATTTACAGTCCACTTACAATTAGCTAATAGGGAATTGTGATACACGTTAATACTAAAACATTTAAAAATTATCATTGCAATATATTTGCATCTTACAGAACAAGGCGTATACTCATTCAAACACATTTCCCCATACACTCCCGAAAGTTCCTTAAATAAATTATTGTACCCCCACATGATGTTAATTTGAAAATATACCACTTTTGTAGATTATGTTTAGTATAGGTACCAAATATGTCATGTTTGCCTTTATGTACGCAAAGTACGCATGAGAATGGAAATTTTTCATACACTACTTATACGATACACTAAATTACAGTAACTGTTTATTATAACAATATAGGAATGCATAATTAGAGATTTCCAGACTAGAACATATAGCTGAAATTGGTAGGGGTAGGACCCGACATTGTTTGATAAGGCTTATTGTATGGATATAATCTGGGGACGCAAATATTATACTGTCGTCCTTAATTAACCATTTAAAAAGTAAAACTGATTAGTAGAAGAAACTGATAAAATTTAAACAATTATCTTTTAACGAATGATACAATTTGTTAAAATACGACTTACTTTTGTTTCGATTGTCGGCTTTCTACAATAATATAAACCTATTGATTTCTTCAAAAATTTAATATTTTGTCTGAAATAGAATTTTGGTGTCCGATGGAATCTCTGGTAATGTTATTCGTGAGGTTATTCGTTATTCGTAGATGCCGTGTTACGAGCCAATGTTCTGATAAGATAATCCTTCTTTTCATCCTAACCCGTGGTCTTCAAAAAAGCCTTGCGGAGTTTCTTCCTGTGATAACGCAAAAATAAATTACATTTAGTACATTATTTTGAAAGTTTAATTCATTTCAATACTAGCAGCCAAATTATGATTAGAAAAATGCTTTTTACATTTAAATTTCCACTAGGTGTGAATGCAGATACAGATCTCAGCAAAGTATAACATATCAAGTGGTCAAATCAGTTATTAGTGTGGTAGTATAGTAGTAATGTTAAGCTAGTGTCAAACAATGAACATTTTAGTGTGTACAATGTACAATGATTGCATGAAAACAGTTAAAGCAGTTTGCTTTATTCACACATTTGATTTTCATTCCAAGAGTAAATGATAAACATTAAAATTGCATAATACAATGTAGTACAATAAACGCATAAAAATGTTTAAAACGTAGAAATATCGAATACTAGAAAACTTAAATGCAAGTGTGTATGTGTGTAATATTATAGAACACAATATTTTGGCCATCGTAGTTACTGAAGAGATTCAGAGCGTAATGAAGTCTTAGACAATGATGATTTGAAATTTGAAGTATTAGATGAGCCCATGCTCTCTCAAGATTGAGTCCATCATTTCATCCTGCACCCACATAACAATCAGAAAGTGAAACTAATAATGCTATTTATTTAGTTATTGACTTGAAAAGATTTGAATTGATTTAGCATTTAGCAAATTAGCGAGAGACAAACATTCCACGAGTTGAATTTTAATATCATATCATGACAAACAATTGTTCTTAATTCTTAAAATTGCATGCTGTATAGAGATGCGGGTTAAGTAAAGCTAATATCATTAGCAATTCAAATTGGACACATACATCGATACACCATACATGCATTTATTAGTTTGAGTTTTAACAAAAATCCTTCACTCCACTCCGAATCCCTATAAGTTAACTTTGTAAAAAATTCCTTTCAAAACTAGTGTTGCGGGTTAAGACAACATACATATTTACAACATAGTTCCACTAGATGATAAAAACATGCATAATATTTTCATTAGTAACTCCACCACACCAAATTATTGTTTCTTTTGCAAGCAAGGTAGAATAGTTTTTCAATGTTATTGGGTACAAAAATAGATTTAAACAGGATTTTTACTTAAGTTATTTATTTATATTTATTTGGTACACCCATCCCTGCTACATCATAAATAATATAATTTCAGATCTTTTCTCTTATGCTGCCAGCTTGATGAGACTAGCTATCATACCACTACCATTATTAAAATTAAAACAGTCGCTCTATTGTGCTCCAGTGACCAGTGCTTACCTACTACATAGAGGTACTGACTAATACGTAAAAGACTGTATCTATCTTAGGCACATTATATTATGAGCAATTTGCAAAGCAAGACATTATTTTACAATTGATTCAATAATAATTATTCTGGATGTGAATGTGCCGTGACAGTGCTTTGGCAAAATATGCTTTATAAAATGAACTTTTCTCTACTACATAGACTATGTACACCCCCGCGATCTCATTTACTTTGCTTACACTTACAACATAATAATAATTACTACAGCAGACTACGAAAAATTATAGCTCTAGTTTGACTAACTTTCTTCAAAATTCTTTTTCTATATCCTCAAACTCAATCGTATCGTTAGGATCACATTTCGAATAGTACCTGACTAATCTGACAATTAAATGACCAACATTTGTTGTCTTTCTAAAATTATTACCACAAAGGTTACATATAATGTGTGAAACGTATAACAAACGTACATAGGACAAATTGCTACTAATACTACTACTACAACAATATTATGTGCTACTACAATATTGTAAAATAATTGCAAGTGTAATGTTATAAGTGACTCTAAGTGATACTGCACGATGAGTAAATAGGTGTACAAAAACCATAAGCCAGTATAATATGTGAAGACAAAGATCAATTCCAGAGTGCTATTTAGTTACTTTCAATATTCTGTCTAAAACAGACAAACTACTCTGATTCACACAGTGAAATTAGCAGGAGCAAATACATCCATTATTTACCATGACGGACTGGAAAAAATTGTCTCCCCCAAAGGTGATCTCATAGTGAAATATCGCTATTGAGATTATAACTAATTATAATTTATATATATAACGTACATTATCGGATCAGGCAAATTAGCACATTATATCGCACAAAACAGAAGACCAGGTTAACAATAATAAACATGGATGCAGTTGCGGGAACAGAGCAGACCACGGAGATGATGCGAAAACAAACGTCAGTAATAAAATTACAATTCAACTGTATTCGGCCCATCGCTTACCTCTTGCAAAAGGTCTTGTGCTGCGATTGCTTTAAGTACATTTTTCTTGGAAGTCTCTTGAACTTCACCTCCAATAAGAAGTTCATCTAATATGAAGTAAGCCTTCTCAAAGTTAAAGATGATATCCAGTTCACACACCTGTGCAAAATATTTGTCATATAATAGATCATATCTAATCATAATAATATAATAATAAACACAAATCGAACCCTTAGCCAATAGAATACAACTTGCAGTTTTGCACTGGCACTGTGTATACGTAAATGTATACCGAGCAAATCATTCAAACTGCTAATTGTCTACAAAAAGTTTTTATAATCGTACAAAACACTTACACTGCCAAAATACTTATCCAGCAATTCCACATATCTGTGAATGATTTCCAAAGTTAACAGCTCATTGTCCTGTTGTTCGATAGCACAGCAAAAATACAGACTCGCGTACCTTTAAATAGCCACAAGTAATATGTTCAATCAAATTAATTCACAAATGCTTTTCTTTCTAACATTTAGAATATTTTTTAATTTAAATTTAAAGTAATTTATTACGGCTTTAGTTCGTTTTACCTTTTGTAGACAACCTTAAGATCTCTCCATTCTAAAAAGGAACACATTTTAGGTTTCCTGGATAAAATCGTTGTTATCAATTCCCTTGTAATTTTCTTTCTTGTCTTGTCCGATTGAGCTACATACCATTTCTGTAAACGCAGTTTCCCTTGTCTACTGAATAATAGCATGAAGTGCATCTAAATTCAATAATAATTTCAACCATATTAATGATTAAATGAGCCATCAATAGCAATTGATAAAATATTTAAAAAGATTAAAGACTGATTAAATTATTGACAAAAACAACATTTTAATCAGTAACATATTAGCATCATCGGCTTTAAAAATATTGTACCATCATTATCACGTTTGTATCACGTCTATTACTGATTATTTTGTACTAGTAAATAGTACGAGTCTAGTTATATTTTTATGAACAGAACTGACAGATAGCGAAAGTAAAGTAAAGTGTTTGGTACCGGAGTACTGGTTTGGTTAGGTATACAATATAATAATTTTTTGAAAAGTAACAATCATAAATCATAAAAATCAAAATGTAAAACGATAACCACTAAATAAAAAGTTCAAAATTAAATGTGATTGAAAATTATACCATTTTTATGCTGGGGTTGGGTCAGTTCAGCTGCGTGTCAGACAGAACAGACTTAAAGCTGGAGGATTGTATTACACAGCTGACAGAAGATTGCGATGACCCGATGACCGGTAGACATATGAGAAGTCGCAGTTGACAAAAGGGATTGAAGGGACACTTAACACCTAAAATGCTTGACAGAAGTCAAAAATTTAATTGTGGTTAACTTTTCAAGCAAAACAAATAATATTAAGTACAGTAGTAACATCAAAAGACAAAATACAACAACACGAAGTTTGTAAAAATATTTCTGTTGTCTCTGTGAGTGAGTGAATGAGAAATCGGTGGACTCGAGAAGAATAAACCCTCTGCAGCATCCCAGTTACAGGTGAGCATTAGAGATTGAGCCGTGGTCTGCGTTGACTTCAGTTTAGTTGATTTGGATTGGAGTTGTTAGAAGGTGTTAGCGTGTAGTGCGTAGTTAAAAACATTCGGAGTGTCACATGACGCTCCTTGTTTATCCGCGGCAGTTTTCATTTCACAGGGGTAAATATTTTGATCTTGTGAAAGTTGTGATTGTATTCATCTTGATAATTTTGATGATGATATTATTAATTGTTTCAATTCAATTTTAAGTGAAATCTCAAATAAATGGCTAATAATAATTAATACGTTTAAATTATTAAATCAGAATTACTTTTGTAATGATAAATACATAAAACCAGGAGCAAAAGCCAAAGGAAACTCGTACATATGACGTACAACATACAGTGAGACTGTTGGCTGTATTTCAAATATTCAAAGGCTTTTCGAAGATAAATCACCAATATTTAACATTAATACTAACTGTGTCAGCAGTTAAGTCAGTATCAAATGCCTGGAAAATATATTGAATTCATTAAGGTGAGTTTTGTTAGTTATGTAACCGAATTTTGGTCGGATTTATCACTTTTATTATATTTATTTGTCTTTTGTGTCAAGTCCCAATCCCAAATGTTAATGTCAACAAGTCTCAAATAAGTAAACAAAAACTTTACAGCTTTATTTACATCTTATTATTTTTCAGGCCGGCAGGTTTGCTGTTCCTGTTGAGATTACATTCCTCCCCTCTACAGTAATCGAATCAGATGGCAAAGAGGTTACCACTTCAAAATGGATGGAGAGACGTCACTGGAAGGTTGGTTCACCTGATTTTTAAATAGAAATATTACAAGTAATAATTCGATTGAATTTTGTGAATAATGGGTTTCAATGCTTTTTAACAGGAAACAAAAGCATTGCTGAAGCCAGCAGTGGAATCGGCTTTGGAGCAAAATGAACTTCCGATTATCAGAGTAAATAAAACTCATTTTGTTGAGTTTGGTCACGAAATATGTCTGGGGTGAGGTTTTAAGTGATGATTTTTTAGTTTTTTTGTTTGTCTATATATATAGCTTTTCATAGTTATTATGCACGTACGTTATTGTGCACAATAATATGAAATTTATTTAGGTATTTATCCTTTCATTGTTTCATTCATTTAATTGTACTAATTTACATGACCGAAAAATTTTCCTAGTTCCAGAGAATTTTAAAACAAATTAGATATAAAACTGCTTTGAATGACAATTCAAAGTTATTGATAAATAAAATGATAGATTTTTTATTGTCTCTTTTTAGATACATGCTGCAGAGTGCCAAAGACAACTCAACATTCATGGCAGTTTTGGATACTAAAAGTAATTGTTGGACTGACGATGAAGAAGAATCAGATGCATATTCTGTCTTGAATGATTACGGTATTAGGACACATTTCAATGACTTTTATTACCCACACATTTGAAACTACACTTAGGTTAGATTACATTTTATTTTAATGTTTGTTTCAGGTGGGCGTTTCAAAAATTATACAACTACCAAGGTTCACATCATCGCTTGCGTTTTGAAAAAAACTATCTCCAATGTGGAGGATAACAAAAGGGTGCGGAAAGAGTTAGGATTACGAAACGATGACTTAAGAAATTACTTCCAACAGTCAAATTTCAGTGCTAACAATCCCGGTCCGTCTACTAGCGGTTCATACGATCGGTTAGTTATATTTAATATGAACATTGATCGTTGTTGACAGATAATAGTATATAATAGAATTCATGTAAGAGGTTAAAAGAAACATTATGTGTTGTTGGTTTTACTGCAGGTTTCATCAATCAGATTTTGGGGGATCAAACGAAAAAACCAGTTGCAGTAATTTGTTAAGTAGCTTCGATGCTTACTGTGCTGAAGCTAATTTGTCAAAAAAACCAAGATATTCCCAAAAAACGAAAGGATACGTCAAGGCAGCATCTTCGTGGGCAACGAAAAGTGCACCAAGACGAAATGATAGGTTCTGGAATCGCCCTTACATGAATAGTAAAGATGACGATGAAGATACATTAGATTCGGATGATGTATCTTCTGATGGTACATCTGATGCTTCCACGGACTCTAATGTGTTTGAAAAAAGAATTTCTTCAGAAACAAACGATGCTGACGACGACGACGACGATTTCAGTTTACCAGATATTGACTCGCCCATTAAACCAGTACCAGCAAAGAAACCTAGCAGAGTGTACAAACGTAATACTGCTTTATCTATCAGTGCTTCCAAGTGGAATTCAACTTCATATCATAAAGATTTATTTGTGTCATCGGAGGCATCAATGTCGTCTAAAACAGCTAGAAATAAAAAGAAGGCTGCTCCCATTAATTATATTGGGTTTTCAAGCCCTAATACTCCGTCTTTTGATGAAGCTATAACCACTTCCATTTACCGAAACTCACATAAGAAAAAAGCCAGCTCTACTTCTCTGTATCCTGGAGTGAAATCTCAAAAAAAGGTGCAAAAGACTTCCGATTCTACAGGACTGAGGGGACGTAACAAGAAAACTTCGGACAGTCCAGCTTCGAAGGCTGTGAATTCATTTCAGACAGACAAAGATGAGTTTTTGCACCCTTCTTATACCTCAGAAAGGTTCCGAAGAAAAAGTCAAAGTCCTGTACTTGGTGATGCCAATTTTGTTGCCAGTCCATTTTACTATTCGTCTAAAAAGCGCACTAATTTTAATCAGTCGAGCAACGAATTTAGTTCATCTACTATGCAAACGTCAACGTCGAGTTCCTCTCCCGTATCTGGGGACTCCAGTGTTAAGTCTGCTTCTGGAGGATTCGACAGAGTACTTACAGTTGCAGCAAAAAAGTCGTTTGATGAAAATGAGAATGTTGCTGAAGAAGATAAGCAGAAAAAGAGAAAGGCTTCTACTCCAGTGGGATCTAGGGATTCTTCAAATTCACCGGTAAAAGCCAAGAAGCAGAAAAGTTTGAATAAAGTAAAAGAACTTCACCCACATGTCTTGAACTCAACAGAAATAGGAAATAAACATACTTCCGATCAAAATGCTATAAGCGAATTTGATCCTGAAATGCCCGTTCTGGATAAAATGGTGGATAATGATATCAACTCTTGTGACTTTTCATCTGAACGTACTTCTCGTGCTCCTTCACTCAGTTCAGTATATTCAATCAAACCTAGTACTTTTGCAGTTCAACCTAGTAGTCCGAAGAAATGTATTACTCAACCTAGTGTATTTTCTTTCGATTATTCAAACCTGAGAAATTCGCCAGTTCCGAAATTGAATGCACCATCTTCGGCAGCAACTGTTAGCACTGATGGTGCAAGCACCAATAACCCGAAGAAAAAGAAAAAGAAGAAACACAAGCAGAAAGAAAATAAAATACTAAAATCAGACAAAGCAATTACCAAGCAGAATACCTTCAAGACTTCCGACACTGTTGTAGCAATTATATCCAATTCTAACCCTGTACACTCTGGAGGAATTAATGAACTTGGAACACAAAGTTACTCATCGAAAATAATCCAACCAAAAAATCACATTTTATCAATCAACGATCATATATTACCCGAGAAAGAAAAACCTGTTATACCTACTGTTACCATCAATCGTAAATCTAAGTTGACTAATTCGATGATTTCGAAGCATAGAGATGCCAGTACTAGCACAACTGCCGACGCTCAGTTAGACGAAGTGGTGATTGAAATTTTAAGGCAAAATGCAGTTATAAATTATGAAGTTGGTGTGCCAGATAAAACAGATGATTCTACAGTGGTTTTAACTCAGTATGGTAGTTCGACACGTGAAGAGCATTACAGAGACGTGGGACAATTCCTTCCCAGTGCCGATCAATCAGGTGTCGAATATAGTGATGACGATGATGAAAAGTTTTTTGATAAAACGATATATCCGTTATGTGCTTCGCGTAAAGAAGAGGGAAGTTATCACATGAATTCAGTTGAATCTTTAGCTGAAATTCAAAACAAATCAGAAAAACCAATGTCCACTTATCAATTGTTAACAAACCCATCAGTTTTGAGACAAGGAATGGGGTACCTTCATCGAATATAGTGATGACGATGATGAAAAGTTTTTTGATAAAACGATATATCCGTTATGTGCTTCGCGTAAAGAAGAGGGAAGTTATCATATGCCAGCCTTTGGTCCCACCGATGATTATGCCGATAAGGAACTGTTTTGTTTTAACGACAGGCCAAGTAAATCGGAAACATCTAAGCAAGATTTCTCCATACCTGTTACGATTAACAATAGAGTATCCCAAGCAACTAACACTGAAGATGACGAAGCCATCAGCATGCCACCTCCAACCAAACGTCCCCCAAGAAGTCCAAAGAAACCTCTTGAGAGTTCAAGGAAAACCCTGCTGCAGGATGTGACAACTTCTGTGATCCGGGGAATGGACATCGCAGAAGATCGCATGAATTCAGTTGAATCTTTAGCTGAAATTCAAAACAAATCAGAAAAACCAATGTCCACTTATCAATTGTTAACAAACCCATCAGTTTTGAGACAAGGAATGGGGTACCTTCAGAAATTAAGTTCAAATAGTATCAGCGTTGAAGAAATAAACGCAAAGCTGGGACTCGGCATTGATAACGATGAAGATGAACCAAGTGAAGCGTCATTGATGCCACCACCAAAACCTAAAAGAGATTTAAGTCCTGATATATGTTGTTTGACACCGGAAGTAAAGATCAAACAAATAAGAAAGTCAGTTAAACAGGCAACTACAAGACAATCTCGCTCTAGACGACGCCAGAGAGATATGGTGGGTTCCACAGAGGATGGTTTAGATGTTGAAATAACTCCGAAGGTGGAAGTTGAGAGCGATGTCGAAGATAATGCTGGACACGAGTTGGTTAGAGAATTGATGAGTCGATGTACTCCAACTTCAGCGCCCCCACCAGAAGAAGGTAGATTTTAGAATAGCATATCAAAGAATTAAAATCATTACCTTTGTAAGTAACGTAGTTTTAGCCCAATATTTTTTATTCTGCCAATGTCAAGTCAAAGTATGCAGTGTGTTAATCAGTGTGAATTACTTTCAGATGACGAACATAATGAGCAATCCCTGTCTCAACGATCGGTATGTATGACTAATTTCGTATCAGGGTATGCTCAGAAAAGTGCAATGTACAAGAAAAATTCACGGTAAGTTTGAATGAATAGTAATTATTGATATTACTCGTTTTTAATTTAGTATTTATTTGATGTTTTGTCATTTAAAATATTTAGTCAATTCTGTTCTTACATGCAAATGTAAGGAATTGGCATTTTAATTAACATAATATATTGATTTAAAATTTCAGGACGATACAAAACATGACTGTAGGAGAATTGATCGAAAATTTTGACGCTGTCCGTGGCGAGTTGAAGGGCATTTACGAGGGAATTGTTAGTAGTGTACGGCATACGGTATGGAACTAAGAAAACATTGGACAATTCATTTGCAATTTAATTTGTACAAAATTAATTGCTTTTGTTTGTTTAAAATAGTTATATCTGCAAGGATTGTCACAGACGAGAAAGTCATTGAAGGAGTTGAATATATCCATACCATTTACCAGTCAACAGGGAATGTATCTGATTTCTTTCCTGAATGACTATTTAATTCCGAACTCTGAAGATCGACTTCAGGTAAAAACTCATTGAACTTTTATGTCGAATGTGCTCATTGAATAAAGATAATTGATTAGGACGAACGTTCTGAATGTCTAGCAATTGAGATGTTCAGCCCACAGTTGAATATTTTTTAATCGACAATATTTATCGCTTTTCGATAAGTAAAATTAATTAAAATGTCTAATTAATTATTCCCCTTTATTTGGAAATGAAAAGATATATCATTAGGGTTTTTGAAGTCTTAATCATAGCTGTGGTTATGTCCCAACACACCAGTAACAAGTAAACAGTACTGCTGTGACAGGACAATATCCGAGCCATGTTCAAAAGATGTGAATTTATATTTAAGTTGTAAAGAAATCAAAGCATATCACTATTAGATTAATTGGATGTTTAAATGAAGTGTACAGTGTACATAGCTTAATTAAATAGTATCTTTGAGTACTTTGTTTCTTTACGGGATAAAGCAAGTCGCATACGAATTTAAACTAAAATTTCCGTTTATTTACAGTTTACAGAATACATCACTTATGTGATGCTTCCAGAAGCTTTCATTAGGATATATGGGAGAGTTACGGATCAAACATACGACATGGCGCAATTGGAAATGAGATTTGGAGCATGCTATGATGAAAGTACACTGGAATAGTGTTTGTTTAGTCAAATTCCATCTTTTCTTTAATTTTCTACCGAAAGTAGTAAGTTATTATTATACTAAACTTTTGAATTTTATAAAAGTATTTTTGTGGGTGCGGGAATTGCATATTTTGGTTACAAGATCTCAAGCTTACTAGAAATTACCAACTTTAAAATAACTATCTAATATGTAACTAAGTTTTGACTGTTTAGGAGATATATGATATATTATCGCAATTTCGAAATGGCAGTTCCATTAATAGCTCTCCAAATGTTTATAAATGGTTTATTTCGATCATTCAATTCTTCACTAAACAAAACACTAAATAATATTTGGGGAACTGTGTCGTATGCTTTACCATTTCGACTTTACAGCTAAGTTAACTACTACTATTTTGACAAATATTGTTTTCGTTTAAATTAAATGTATCATGTAATGTGAATGTTACAACTAGTTAATATGACTAATGATTGAGATTGATGAGATGATGTGAGAAATCTGAATTTAGCATCAAGAAATATGAACCTCAATTTGTAAAATAGTTTGTTTTGTTGTTTTCCGTCGTATCGTAATTATTTGGTTTGTTTGAAGTATTCCCTTGTTTGGATAGCCCGTAATTCTACCAAATGTATATTTATGTAATTTATTTAAGAGGGTTAAATTATGTAAACTCAATAATTTATGTAACTAGTTTTACCTCTGTAAACTCAACACCTCTCCTCCGGGTTGTTTGTAACATCTAGGCTCTAGTCTTAATTTAAGTGAATGTTAACTTGAGACTAAGCAATTTAAACTTGTTACGCAAATAATGAGTCCTTTGTATCATGTTTGTTGTGTTATTTTGCGATGCAAGTTATTAGCGTTAAGGTAGGCATGCCTAGTTTGCAGACATCATTTCTTTAGTAGGTAGACAGTGGACAGGTAGGTTAGGTCTTAGGTGCCACTACTAATGACTGTTGTAAAGACCATTATATTGTGCTTTAACACTTTAGACTTTAGAATATACAAAACATTAATTTGTTATAGTTATAGCAGTGCTGAATTTTCTTCAAAATTAAGTACAATGCAATAAATCACAATCGGATATCCCTGTGTTAGAAGTTTTACATTGGTAAACACTTTATTATTATATCTATGGACTTGCCTTGTGTTAGATATATGCATGAATTACAATTACAGCTACATGTCTACGTTAAAATATGATGAATAATTAATTACTTTTTGAATTATTAGATACAAAAGGTACAAAATATGAATAAATGATTGTGGCTTTCAGTGTTTAAATGTCCTATTGAAAAGTAAAAAAACTTATCTTCACAGTGGTAATTATTTTTAATCATTTCATTACTCAATGTAGTTCACCATAAACATGATTATCATGCAAAGTTTGTGCATAGTATGTATGTAAATTGTAATTAGTAGTTTGTCTGATGGAGTTTTAGCAAATTCAGAGGTCAAATTAAATTACACGGATAAGTTATTTCTACATTTGTTAGTAAATGTGTTGAAATTTTCATGGAGGCATAAAATTAGTGTATATGGAATGTATGGATCAAGTTATAAAAAAGTAGAGAAAAATGACAGTTATATTTCTTCACACGCATTTATTATAATTGTTTAATGAAATGTACAGAAAATTGTTTATTTCGTTGCTTTATTATCTAAAGTATCTGTTTCGAATTTCTGTTACATTGCCTTCAATGGTAATGGTAATACAGTAAAAACTTTCTTAGCCGTAAAGAAAGTTATTATTCATTATAAAATCCAAGTAAAGACGTATCTGCGGTTTCTACATACGTAAGCATTAAAGTAAACTAACTACCGCAAAG
The DNA here is from genome assembly GCA_019776165.1 of Pogonognathellus flavescens. Lineage (NCBI taxonomy): Eukaryota > Metazoa > Arthropoda > Collembola > Entomobryomorpha > Tomoceridae > Pogonognathellus > Pogonognathellus flavescens. The sequence continues at coordinate 14,543 of JABASD010003001.1, forward strand.
AGGATTTTATATTATCCATCGCGATTGCAAGGTACACACAGTGCTAATGTTGGGTAAATACATTAAATTGCATCCATACACCGATACACGTTATGTACACCATAATATTATTTTAGAGTGTGAAAATGGAATAGGAATCACTTTATCCCAATGCGTATCAATTGCTACAAGAATTACATACAAACAGCCTACAACTGTAGTAATGAAAGTTATTGCTGATCGCGATAAAATTAGAATATAAAACCTTTTATGGTGTCGACAACCATAATAATATAATTAATTGTGATCATTGCGTTCGTTCGTTGTTTGTTTTGTGCTCTTATGGAAAAGTTGTAAAATTTCGATAAAACTTAAGTATACTATACACTGTACACTTCAGAGTTCAGAGATGTATGTGCATTATATACAAGTATAACTATGTACTTATTTGTCTAATGCTAAAATTATTACAATTTATGCCTAACCTAATTAGGTACGATTTCAGATGATTGCTGCGGTTTATCTGTTTCACAAAAATTAGTAGTTTTGCCATAAATTATTATCATCTACGACCTTATTTTATTAATTCCCTATACACATTTCATTTTTCTACACCTATTCTCTAAACCTTACAGTAATTAATCGGTAAGTTGGTCCCTCGCATTCCAATATAAAGTTACTCAATTAAAAACTATATCTATGTATGAACATAATACAAAGAGTACATCTAAAGTAAAAAAACTGCGTTTTGGATTAGATACGCATTTATCGATTAACTTCAGCAACGACATACTTCAGCTCCAATATAAGGCGTTCGTTCTCTTTCCGGCAGATAGTTTAACATTTTCGTTGAATCAAATACTTATTGTTTTTATAAATAAATGCATCGTGCATGTCTCATTTTGTTCATGAAAATTGTAGAATATTGGAATGCTTTTTAATAAATATTAGTAAGTAAGACTAAGAATCTCATCTGTATGTGTACAAGTTGTGCACACGACCTATTGCTAACAATATTCCTACTTCGCCATTTCTCTAGCATATACATATTTTTTACAATCTTCAAAATGTACAGTTCGTACAGAGTTTTAGAAAATTTGGCCAAAAACTTAACCGTCCTGGTTCTTCAGTGATAATTATCAACGAAGATTAATTGCACACTTTTGTGTTTCCTGATAGAAAGGCAATAAGTTAATTCAATATGTAATGTATGCATATATGCGCATACTTTAGAAGAACAGTAAGAAATACCATTCTTTTCAATCGTTGCCTTTAAGCCGCTCTCAGAAAACTTTCACCATCTGGAAAGGTTTTTAAAATCCAAGAGGAAATAGGCTATAGATTCATTAAGGACACGTTTTTGTTTACTGAACCTTTTTCGAGTAATTCTCTGAACTTAATTTAACATCCTTAATTCTTAACACTCAGTACAGCATAACGTACACAGTTCAATCTGAGATGGCCATAAATAATTATTGTTAATGCACATTAATTATTCGCCACGGTTAAGTCATATTAGAGCAGCGTTGAAGAGTCTTTCTCTTGAACTTCAGCGTGAGGATGTAATTGAAGATTTTGTCGGCGACAAAATGGAGGAATGCGAAGTAGTCGATAAGTGAAGTGTTCACTCGCTTTTTTCTTACATTCTATTAGGGTTTCTTTGGCAGTGGGAGCTTCAGATATTGTCGCCGATTTGGAACTGAAACTAAAAAAGGCGCTCGTACTGCTAAAGACGCACTTTCGCTAATGTTGAAGACAAAGAGTCAGAGGCCATTGGAGAGGAGAGTCCATTGGTATTGCCATTGCCTTGATGATCCTTCCGGTAGCTTTCCCATCGGGCTTCATCCGACTCATGAGTCAGGTATCGGATTCCCACTTGTTTCTCTAATTCTCGCAAATCACACCAAGTCTGATAATCCTGGAATCAAAAACATGTTTCGTTTTCATGTTACGTACTTATCTTAAAGTAAAAGCTAAGTGAGTTGTGTAAAAAAAGTGATAAAAAACTAACCTGTAGCCAATGGTGGCATAGGGACTTATCAACAGTGTATCGTTTCCGTTGCTTCACTTGGAGAAGATTATTTATTAAGTCAATTGCTGCAATACATACAAAACACAAAAAATTCTTCATTATATAACCGATGGTTTCAAATGATGGGGACTTACACTAGATGATAGGTACACTAGAAGTTTCAACGAAATATATTAGAATATCAACAACTTGTGAATACAAACGAGCAGTTGAAGATGTGCTTGAAGTGCCACATTTAATAGCGTAACATGAGTGGTGTATGTACGTGCACCTTCTCAGATCAAACAAATTGCTTTCTCCTAAATTTAATGGAGGAAAGCTTTCTGCGAAATTAAATGAATTTTTAATTGGCAATTCCAAGTTGGAATCAGCTCATTACTAAGGCTCTTTTAGTTTTACCATAAATAGGCCATTTAAATGTTAAAGGTACACATGAGACTGTCTCATAAAAACTGTAATTGAAATGGGTCGACACAAGAGTAAAGACATTTAAAATGTAAAAACTATAAACTGCCGTTTTACAAGTGCGTGATGTGCAGAAGTTCTAGTTCTTGAACAAGCATTAAAATTTTGTTTTCATTACCTTCATGGGAAATGGTTTTCCATGGGTTGGGCGGATACATGAAGGCAGCGTTTTGAATTTGGTCGTTAATATCTTCATCTTCATTGAAAGGAAATGTGCCACTTAAGCTGACATAGATAATTACACCGCAGCTCCACATATCTAGGGAACGGTTGTAGCCTTTGTTGCGGAGTACCTCAGGTGCTGAAATAATTATAACATTAAACATGTAGCATACCAAATACAACTTTATATTACTTACATCGCTCTTTACATGTATAATGCAGAACCTTGTCCTCCGTGGGACCTTTGCTAATAAGCACATACGACAATGTGATGGAACATCTTACTTAATGTCAGAACTTTCCTATGAAACTGTGCAAGCATAGTTTTAACTATCTGACTTGGATGGTAGACTTATTAGGTCTAGGGACAATGCTTTTGTATAAGCATCAAAAATTCATTAACAAAAGGTATATAAGGTAGTCTGGTAATGCGTCTACCTGTTACCTTAGGGCACAATTATTACTGCTAATTTAATTCGACGTCTTTATCAGTAATCAGACCTTTTCCTTGTCGCGTCCCTGGTTGTCTCTACCCGGTCTTGACATAATGAACATTTCATAATGGTTGTATTGTATAGCATTCTTCTGGTTATTCCTCTCAACTATTTTAGAACATAACTCTATCGGTGTAATAATGGTATTGTAGTACTATTTCTGCAGGGCATGACGTCATACGAATGACGGTGGTGGTGGTAGTAAGTTACAACGGTACAATGTAAACTAACTACCTATAACATTACAGCTAACAGACATGTTCGCGATGAAAGGACTTCCATACTGATTAAAATTAAACCCTGAAAATATGGAAAATGTAATGCTTCCTCATTAGTAGAATGAACACTTATAATGTATTGCACCCGGTAACCTTATACTATCCTTATGTTGTATAGAAAGCATGTTAAAATAAATACAAAATAAGATGTACATGTACTTAGGTAGCCTGGGAAGTAATATTTTTAGTTGAAAGGATCGAAGAGTAGTAATCATAGTTAGTTGCTTTACCTAAATATGCTGGAGTTCCTACAACAGAACGACGGAAAGACTTTTCTCCAATTATACGAGCGAAACCAAAGTCACAGAGCTTTACTTGTGGAAAATCTGAGTCTGAAGATAATAAGACGTTTTCTGGCTTCAAATCACAATGGACTATGTTCTTGCTATGAAGATGCTTCAGGGCTATCAGGATCTACATGTTCAGAAGAATCATTCGATAGGGATGTATTATATCCATGGTGTAAATGTCATATAAATATTATTACAAAAGGAGAAGCCATAAAAAGATCTCATTGTTTCATATTGTCTAACTAGGAATTAATATGGCGGGGTAAGTGATGGAAATATTACCTGTGTAACAAGATACTTCGTTATGCGTTCCGAGAGTCGTCCTCTTTCACTAGACAAGATCATTTCCAGCATATCCCCTTTAAGCTTTTCCATCACAACAAAAATCCTCTCTGGAGTTTCAAACATTCTTTCCAAATTCACCACACCTGTATACAAAAACACAATTTAGTATCTCGAAGTAATAGCAAAACTACCGGCTAAAGCTTCTGTTACTTAACGACATATTGTTACATTGTCAGCTTTTTGGAAACAAAGTAGTAAGACGAACATGTAATTAGCACAATACATACAATGACAACATAGCCTTCTCATTTTCCAGGCTTTTCCTACAAGATGGGTAAACTGAGAACGCTTAAATAAAAGATTTATAGAATGTTGTGAAATAGAAAGTTATATTATTATATCCTTACAAACATTCTACACAATTTCAGTTTCCAAATATATCTACAAAGCTGTATGCAAAAACAATATTTTATTCGCTTGCATGAAACCCAAAGCTGCAGCAATAGATCAATGGATACATGACACCAGTATCTAGTTATTTAGTTTTGATATCATTTTCATAATTGAGTACTTGCGTCATCATTAGGTGCAGCCCAAAAATAATGAGAAACACAAATCCGTCTCTTATGATAATATTATGATACCATACAAATCAATATGTAAGTTAAATCCAACACAACATAATTTATATATAACATAGAATGCATTTCTATTGGTTTCTATATTATGTGAACTGTTGAGTACCTTATTAAATTACAATAATAATTATATACTAAAGCGAGCAAAATGCTAGACTGAAAACACTTCCGAAAAGGAGGTTATAAGGTATTACTTTAGTCGGTAAGTGTCTGAGCTATCCTTATATCAGTCTCACCATGTGGGGATATAAATCCTCAAATGGTGAAAGAGAATGAAGTCTGTTTGTATGCGTTCAAATAAAATGAAATCTTCTTTAGTTAGTATAATCCCCTTATCTTACTTAGATTAGATTCAGGGTGAGATTGACGGGCAGCAATTTAATGTTTCGATAATTTTCGAATGATAATCATACCTGGATGAGAGAGATTTTGTAGAATAGCAACTTCGTTCTTAAGCTGGGCCTCTTGTTTCGTTGGAAATCTCAGCTTGTCAATCACCTTTATAGCCGCAGATCTATTTGTCTTGCGGTGAACACCTAAAAAGACATCGTAGTTCATTTATCTTTGAAAATCCAACTTAAAATATTTAAGCTTCACTCATTCATTTTCTGTAAAGTCCCCGTCATTCAGTTCAAGTCATTCTACGTGAAAGCTAAGTTAAGTATAAGATAAATCGATTCTTGTAATGCGCAGCACTTACGAGCGTCCTGTACCCAAGAACCAGTTAAAGTGGCTAAAAGTTATTAGCTACTATAACCTCAGAACTGACAAAACACAACACTTCGATATCGTCCTTCCACCAGCACCATCAAAACTTATAGGTACCTTAATTTTTTTTCTATTTGTCACCCTCGACATCACAAACTTTTGCCACGAGGCAAGAAAAATATACTCAATAACTCAGTATAGTACATAACTTCATTTGTCAAGAGATTTAGTCTCTCGATGACACTTTCGTTCAGAATTTTCCAAGTAAGTTATTTTCTAGAAGTACTAAGGTCCTAAGGCTATTGCACGAGTTTATCTTTTTCACACATAGAAAAAATGTTGCGGCCATTATTAACTTCAACTAACATGGTGTCCATTAAAAAAAAATTAACTATTGTTTTGATCTCTTACCTCCGTAAACAATTCCGAATTGTCCAGATCCTAGAACTTCATCGGGAAATATCTGATATAGTAAACTGATGTCGGTAATGCGGTCTTCTCGTTCTTCTTTTTCTAAAACAAAAGTGAAAGCACTGTCACCATTCTTTATAAGTACTACAAATGAAATTGCCTTTTAGGTTTAACAAAAGTGAGTATGATTCTGTGGAGAAGTGCTGGCAGTGGAAATAATTTGAAACTTTCAAGTTATACCTTAAACACGAAAAATATATAGTACAATGATGGAACTATGTTGCAATGAAATTTAATAGAAACATAAATGTTGTTCTTAAAGCAACTGCTGCAGTGAAACTACTAATACTCGTTTGCTGTAAAAAATGTTTTCTGTTGTCTCAATTCACTTCTCTCCTACTGCAAGACTGCTATTGCAAGTATTAAAGTTTCCAGCTTGTATTGTTGACATGTGTAAAGATCTCAGAATTTCCATTCTGGGTCCTATTTTCCAAGTTAACTGTACAATGTAAGTGTTGGGGTTTTTCATGCGTTGCAATATCCTCGTGGTATATTGCGTGCCCAGCTGCACTAATACTGGCTCTTATCGTTTAGCTGTATAAAAAGAGGTTTAATCTCTTCTTTCCCCACATTTCAGTGGAGACATATTGTATTAGTAGTGTATGTGCAGCAAAATCATCAACTTTTCTAACTTCATCCCATTTTCCTCCACTCTATATGCATGAAGCCAACAAACTTCCCACACAGAGTCAAATAAATGAATGTAAATTAGGTAATTCTTACTAATGGGTGTTGGGACGTTGTTATTTCCCTGTGGAGTGACAGGCATGAGGGCCTGCCGAATCGCATTTTCCCAAGTCTTCGCCAAATGACTTCCAATGCCACTTTCTGGTGGGGGCATTGTAATTTTGGAAGGGTCTTTCTGACCATATAAAGGATCTTCGCCAATAAAATAGTCCAAATTGGCTGTACGAATCTCAAAACAGTGCATTACATCTGAAAAGAAAGAAAAGAAATTAAATTAAAGCACTCCCCAAGGCATGCAGAACATTCCGCATTTTTAAACTTGCATTAGAACTCTTCAAAATGCATTTCGTTCAACAACTCCATTTTTTATCCAGTTTTATTTTCATTGGAAAGGAAAAAGTCTAGAAGTAGAAATGTCATTACAATTTTACAGTTTGTCTTTGCTGTATAAAAGCCTTGGAAGAGAAAAATGTCACATTTTGCCAGGCTTTCTGCAATATGGCGCACTTCATTTGAGCCCAGTGCTTTCAACATGAATATAGTAGGCATTTTCATGGCGCAGTTATATAAGACATAAGTACTTGGTGCTCTACAACGTATAGAAGAGGTAAATAACAAAAAGGATTTTCTCAAGTCTGATGAATGAACAGGAGGAGAGTAGTCACCGCCAGGACTGCTAAAGAAAATCACAAAAGTGAATCGAACATACTTATGTCACATAACAGACGAAAAATACCAACTTGATTCAATACGTCAGTAACGGTCTTTTCATGTGCAGAACAAAGTCCATACATCAAAACGTGGACATTAGCGAAGAATAAATGGAATTCCTTCAAAGCATCCGCACCATAAATACGACGAGTGTCCTAACTGATAACAATGCGCAATGGTCAGATACTAATGCTACAACGTTCCATTATTACTACAACTATATCTTCTTTCAGCTCAAACTTCAACTGTTTCTTCTATATATACTAGAATAAAAAAATAAGTCAAAGAAACTTAAAGGAAGTCGTTTTCAACAAAAAAATAATAGTATAAATATTTCCTTCTGTCAATTTTCATTAAGTGCTTCTCTATTAGCCCTTAAGCTTATAGGCAAAGCTCTCATTGACATCATCTAACAGTATAACCACTATGTACCTACCAATACACTGACAAAAGCTACGTAAAATCACGAAAAAGCGTTCTAAGCTTTATCAACTACAGAAATATCCGACAGTTAAGTTTATTCTTCCACATATCAAGTCCAATATACTATATTTACTCCATTTCCCTTAACCATATAATCAAAAAGAACAATTAACTAATTGTAAGCAAACATACTAACTTTCATGAGATACGAGGTAGATTTTGCCAAACAGCTATTGTAGGAATCTAACCTACAAGTTCCATTTGCCCGTCTGTTACTTGCACCTATCACCCAATTCTCCACAATAACACTGATTTGAAGAATTTTAGCTACCTACCATAT
>JABASD010003002.1:0-22502 GCA_019776165.1 Pogonognathellus flavescens
TAGTCTCCTAGAGAGCGGGTGCCCTTTGGAGGACTCGATCCGAGGACACCGTCAGGCGGGGAGTTTGACTGGGTCTCGGACTGAGACGATCAGTCAATAAATGATAACGCAAGTGTCCTAAGGCCAGCTGAAATCTAGCGTAGGGCAAAAGTTGGCTTAATCCGAGAGGATTCCTCTCAGTTTCACATGTTGGAAAATAGACATGAACTTTAATGACAACGAATGAAGGTATAAGGTAGTCCAATACTACCGCAAAAAAATTTCCACTACAAACGTAATATTGAAGCCGCGGTACTGTAATGTTGTGGTACTGTAATGTACGGTACTGTAATGTCGCGGTACTGGATTGTACGGTACTGTATTGTACGGTACTGTAGAGTCCGTGTGCTGTAATGTCGCGGCACTGTAATGTACACGGTACTGTAATGTACACGGTACTGTAATGTACACGGTACTGTAAAGTACGGTTACCATATTTTATAACGAAACAAAATTTCGGGTTTAAAAATCATTTACATTTGAAAACTGTCTAGTTAAAAAAAGCAAGAGAGCGATTCAAAAATTCGCCTCAATACATTGGAAAATTACTTCGGAAAATAATTATCAGCTAACTTAATACATGTTAAAAGCGTAAAAATAAATTTAAAAATGAACGTAATGCGTAATAATAGTAGCATAAAGGTAAAGCTAACTATTGTTTGATTTCAACGAATTATTTCTTTAAAGTAAATAAATGAGTAAATTCCAGTATATATATCCGAGCTGGATTATGAACACGAAAAAGCTTCGAAATGCAGCCTTTCTCAAATTTTAATTTAATACGAGCAGCTTAATCTAATTTCCTACTTATTCTTTCCAATTGTAAAGGATACCATATTTATTTTGCCCTCAGTTAATGTCAATAATATACAATGAGTACCTTCATAACTATAACTCTAGTTAGATTTTTAGTTGTCTTATCTAAGCGAGGATTTTAGATTCACGAAAATCCTAATTTTTGTGAAAAATGAATGATGTAAATTTCCTGTAACTTTATTACAATGTCATTTGTAAATGCGTTCTTATAATTCCCATAAAAATATTTTAATTCACTAAATTTATGAATTTGAACATTCAGAAAAGTCATGTAAAGTGGTTTCTCCAGTCCAGCCTGTACATGCATACTTTGCATACATATAAATAATTGCTAAAATTTATCATCTTCTAAATATGAAAATCTGCAATACATATAAATAATTGCTAAAATTTCTCAGCTTTAAATATAAAAATCTACAATAATTGAAGTAAAAATCTCATTTAATTCCTATAACTTCATTACAATGTGATTTGTACATTCTTATAATTCCCATAGAAATATTTTAATTCACCAAATTATGAATTTGAACATTCAGAAAAGTCATGTAAAGTGGTTTCTGCAGTCCAGCCTGTACATGCATTACATATAAATAATTGCTAAAATTTCTCAGCTTTAAATATGAAAATCTGCAATAACAGAAGTAAAAATCACATTTAATGACACTACCAACCACGAAGTTGACCATAATGTGTAGATTAGTGTAAAATAGTATTTAGGTAAAATACTGTTCATTTGGCTAACTCTTTCCTGCTAAATTTGTGTTGTCCTTTATGAATATACATATTATAGCTATAGGTACTAGGTACCTACCACCGTGGTCCCATATTGCAAAGAATATTTCCACATAATATTCTGCTCTTCTACACTACACCTATGCAATTTACAAGTGTATGATATTCATAGCTATCGACTACTGACTTGATGTAGTGGTAGTGCGAGTGATGCAGAGTGTAGAATTGGTATGTGTAGAGTGTGGAGCTTTGGTCTATGTTTTCCTTGACAGACTGTATAGAAGGATTGGAAACCGGGAGAATGATGATGCAAAAATTATGAGTCATATGTACAACAAAATGGGATTTCACGTCAATAGCGCCCACGTGAGCCAATCTATTGCAAACAGCCACACTACACATTTTACACATAGCCCTTCAATCAGCTGCTATACCAGCAAATACTAAGTCAACTCTAATAGCAATATTATTACTAATATACCTAGCTACAGCCAGGGCAACAGCTACACAAATCATTTCAAACGTCATAATAACACTCCAATTTACTCATCTGTCTTCAACTCTTAAAGGATTCAAATCCAACTCTTCTGGCTGCTTAAAACCTTAAAACAGTCAAATTCAGTTTATTATTTCAGCCTATTATCGCTGGTTGTGGTTTATAAATAATTATTCACAAGTGTGCAGTGAAATTTGCAGGAGAGCTTTTTTAATTGGAAAATTGTATCCAAGTGTCAAGTGTTAATTGTCAATACCTCTATAAAGATACAACGAAATCTACGCATGATATTGTCAAAAATATCTGAAAACATGCCCTATGATGTGTAACAAATACTAAATACAAAATATGTGCCGACGAAACACGAATTCGCAAATTTCTTGCAAATATTTGCCAATAAACGAAAACCGAAATTCGAACAACATTGTAGGGGATGATATATGCCATCATCAAATTATTTCACAAATAGCAATACAGTTCAGACCCTTTTAGTTTCCTTCAATACAAATTATTAATACGACTTTTGTTTACCGTTTATACATCGTGTCGTGGGACCTCAACTTATAACACAGTAAGTCGTTTTTATAATATAAAATTTATATTAAGTATGTGTTTTAATTTTTTTATTCCACATACTTAATATAAAAATCATTATTAATCATATTAGAAAGCATTTAAGAATAAAATAAGGTTGTATGCGCAATTTTGTATATATAATGTAAAAAAGGAAAAATACATGTGTATTTGGTCTATCTAGGCACAATAATATTCTATACACACGTACAACGCACATGCACGAAAATGCTTAATATTGTAGAAAATATCAATTTCTTTAAAAAACGGACCATTTTGACTGGATTGACATTAGTATGACACATTCCTAAATATTATGATAAAAATAAAAATGCAAATTAAGATAAGAAAATATATAAAAATGTTGCTTTTATTTTTGTCCAAGTGTGTATCAAATTGGGAATAAAAGATGATTTTTAAGGAAACGTTGAAGCATTTAAAGCAGTTTTCAGATAAATGTTTCCACATTTTTACAATGTATGTAAATTTTGCAATATGCAACTAATGCTGTGTTTTACCAAACAAAAGGTATGTAAACTGGTGGTGTATAATAAATACGCGTTAGTTAATATTGGTAATTGAATTGGGAAAAACGTGCTTCCTACTTCCTGCATATATTGCAAAATATTTGTAATAGTTAAGTTAAGACTAAAGCTAGTAGCAAAAGTGTAACTATAGATGTACAGCTTTTTGTTAAGAGGGAGTCCTTATGGGTCACTTAACTGGGAAAACAATGAACTTCAACAGTTGTTGATAGCTTTGGTTTTTATCTGGTAGTCAATTTATTTTTCGATTTTTGTAATAACTTTTTTAAAAGCTAAATTTTACTATGTCCAAATTACCACCACTACTAGGTTCATCTGGTAGACATGAAACACCTTGAGACAATTTATGTTCAATTTGCAATTATAGTAAAACTTAAATTCGCAAAACAATATACCCAAGGTCTCTATATTCAATTTCAGTCTGTGAAGTTCATTTATTTTTTCAAGTATATCGAAAAGGACTCCTAATTGTTGGTGTGATGTATTTATTTAATAGGTACGAATGAATAATCCAGGAAAGGGTGGAAGATTCGTACTTTTATTAACTAGTTATTAATTGATATTTGTTCATTTTACAGAACTACATTTTGTTTGAATATAATAATGCTATATTATTTAAATAATATTAAAGTAATAGTATACAGTGGGGGGGAATAATGCGTAATTTATTGTTATGTAGAATAAACAATCAAGTCAATCAAGTGATCAAGTAAATACATTTCTATTTAAATAAAGGTGTCGTTTTTTATTATTTATCCAAGTTACGAATTGGAAAAATAATACATCTCGAATGTGGAATGTGACATGCGGCATGTCATTTAATTGGTTCAAGTAGCATATGTGAGATTTCTCTCGTGATTCATGATCAGGTTAACGAATGTATAGGTAGATTGGAATTGTTTGTGTTATTTGAGTTCAATTGACTTATACCTGGCAAAGTTTAGCAGTTACATATAAACTGGAAGCAAATGAGTGGCTAGGAAAAGCGAGATGATTCGTATGAATGACCTATTGTATTATGTTATTTATGGCAAAGCAACTTTATTGAAGCCGCATTTTGGAATTAGCCGTAGAGAGTGAGGCAGTCCGCATTAGGGGTTCACTGGTATTGATGGCATTGCAGAATGTTACTTATTAACCTTTAAATGACTCTTTCAAGTATCCACGAGCTGTTGCAGCGTGCTACGCGTACACAGGATGATTTTAATCACTTACAGAGAACTCCATTCTAAATGAGCATCTACTGTTCTACATAGTTCCACCATAATATATTTTATGAGTATGAATCAGTACGGGGACTTTCAGTCAAGCAATAATATTATCATACATCTCACTATAACTGTTAGATGGATGTCATGTCAGTGAATCTTTTCTAAACAATTACCTACTTCATTCTGCTAAAAATTATATTTGACTAGTTCGACAGTATTAAAACAAAAGTGCAATTATTACCAATTAAATAAATAATTGTTTGTTTTTTACATGTTTTATACTGTAGCTATATTATGACATTACATTGAGACTCACCATGGACAGTACCCACAATAAGAAATGAGAGCAATGTTTTTTTCATTATGTGAATGAGTATTACATTACATGGCACGGTCTGTCAAAAGGATATTACGTGACTGGTGACGATAGTAATACAGAAGAATAAAACACAGGTCAATTGAAAAATTGTTTCTCACTACCATTATGAACGCCCGTATATTTCACAATACAAGAAAGTAGAAATACACATGTAAAACTTTAAATGGGAGATTCAACTCCAGCCAAGGCGAGTGTAGACCGGCTCTGAGTTTGGGTTTCCCATGTTGAGAGTCTAACCAGAGTTCATCCACCGACACAGCCAACGATTGCCACGATGCACGAGACTCAGATAAAAGTTCTACTTGTACAAAGCTGAATGTAGAACACAAAAACTGATTCCATCTTCAATTTCAGTGTAACAACCGCCACTTCAGATTCCAAAAACCAGAATTATTTATTACTTAAATATAAACGGAATAACTGAATATGGCAGCAGTGGTTAAATGTTCTTTTATCTATCTGTATGTCAGAAATTAAGGATTCATCCTAATAAATGGCAAAACAATGAAATTGAGGATTTATCCTAATAAATTGCAAAACAATGATTCAGGGTTCATTTTTCACTTCCAATTCTGTTTTAGAAAATGAATTACTCTGCATGAACTAATTGCCTATAGCGCTACAATTTTTATCCAACATTGTTGATAATATTCTATTCTGTTTCAGTTGGCTAAGACAACAATAAATTAAAAATATATGGCTATTAGGCAGAATCAGGTTTCATTGGTAATTTATTTAGTAATAATCTTATAATCTTTTCTTTCACTTCAACTAGTTACTTAAAATAACAGTCATGTACAGATACAGTGATACAGCTACAAACAGTTATTTATTTCTGCTTTGCCAACAACAATATAATTTTACAGATTCCTTTAATGCTGCATACACATTGCTATAAATTGTGTTCTTCATGAATAAGCGTGTTTTAATAGCCTTATTTTTAGTTTTTAAGCGAAATGGTTGGTGTTGTTCCCTTATCATTACAATACACATATAATTACATAAAAATTCACATTATTAGTAAGAACTCAACTACATACGACTCAATGAAGAGTAGAAAGATAATTGAGAGAGCTTATTTTGTTGAAAAACCATTTCATTAAGTTCGATGTAGCACTAAGGCAAATAATACGTAGTAGAGCAAAATGAATCTTACTTTTCCTATCCTACGAGATTATATGCCATGATAAAAATTTGATGTGATCACGCGTTTTCTTATTTCTTACATATATAAAGCGAGCTAGTTGTATAATATTTGTAATTCAGAATTTGAATTTATACTTCATACCTACATCAATCCCAAGTGCGCAGAAGATTGAAGAAAAATGTAAATTTTTAGTGTTAAATCATAATTTGAATAAAAGAAAATCTAGTTCTGCTTGTTTTGCTACCGGTAAACTACTTCAGTGTATTTCCCATGCTATATCGTACTTCGTACTCCTGATCATACTTCTACTCTGTACTGCTTAAACTTGTCAATCACGAGCTTGTGTAGTGAAAATAATGATAATGTGTATAATGTTCTTGTGGCTAGTTTGATGCCAATGGTGTGTGGACTGTTTAAATAGCGAAAGGCAAACTAACTGTGAGATATAGAGAAAAATGGATATTTGTTGTGATAAGCTGGCTGTTGTCAAGGGCGTACCGTTACATATTCATGAGAGGATGTTGAGTTGTAGGTCGGACGCAAAAAATTATTTTCCAGTGCAACTTCTAACAGATTTGGAATTTTGCAACCGACGCGACGCGACATTTTTATTGTCAGTCTATCAGGAAAAGTAACCTGAGAAGCCACATTGATATTATTTGACATATGTCATCATGCTGTAATTATACAACACATTGCCAAGAAGCCTGTCTTCATTCTTCCACTAGCTAGACTTGCTATACTTTCAATTAGGTTTATTACTGCTATACTGATTACTGTGTACAGTCAGTCTCATTTAACTACTACAATAAAATAAGTCTAGATAGCTGTTTACAAAGAATGGCTATAAAATTAATTCAAAAATTGATTTCACTACTTATAGGTATTACACTACTAATATACACAGTCCATACAAAATACAAGTGGACTATGGACTTGGAATTTCATAATCATACCACGTAATAATATGCGTTAATAATTTAATTTTTGCTTTACTTGTATAGGTATTTTTAGAGGTAAACATTTTTGAAGTACTTTATGTAGGTACATGTTCTATATAGTGTAGCTATATACGTTACATTGCATGTACTGATGTTTTGTTGAGAGTACGAGTTGTTTAATTAAGAAAGACAGACTGTAATGTTTCTGCGATTGTTGCCTGTTGAAGTTGCTACGATGATTGTGTGTGAGTGGAAGTTACATGTAATATGAAATAATACCTATGTGCTTCCATGCATGCATGGAATCATATGGAATGAAAAATGGAAAAGGTAACCTATCTGTGTAATGCTATACCTGTAGTAAACAGTAAGTAGTACCTTCATCGGTTGGTAAAAAAGCAGTGTAGCTTGACTAACTATTATGTGAGTGATTATCTCTCTGAATAACATAAACAGGTATAAGGTGAAATGTTGTAGAGTGTAGCATTTCATGTACACGTCTGTATCTTTCTTCCCCTGTCTGCCTGGCTCTGTGTGCTTTTGCAATGTCCAGCTGTCCAGTTCTGGCTAGCACTGATAAACGTGAGATTAAAACTTCCTACGTACAATTCACAGTAGAAACTGCACAACTCTCCTGCTTCATTATTCTCTCCAACAATAATCCAACGTTCTTTCTTTGGGAACTTCGCTACCCGACTTCCCATCCTATTGTCAGTTCTTTTTTCGTAATCTGCCTTATTTTGTTTTTAACAACTCTCCATCTTCATTTCAGTCTTGTTTACTTAAATTGCATTTAACAGTGTGTGTGTGTGTGCTAATGTAAGTTAAAAATAACTTTTAAATGTATTGAGACCTTTGTGCTATCTGCTCAGAAATGTACGAGGCGCAGTTTTGCTCTTTAAAGCTCTAATTGCCATCTTAGCCAATTTGATACGATATACGAGCCATCCTCTGTTATAAATACCTTGGACGAAAAACTTTTCCTTCATTCAACAACACCAAAGTTCAATGTTTATATGAACAACGTTGAAAGTTCTATAACATCCTTGTAAATATTCTCTGTATACGTCCTACAGATATAATATCTTTCCAAGTTCCAACTGCAAACGTACTTTTGGTTTGGAAACTATGAATAAGGATAGCAGATGTATTGTGGTGTAAGTAAATCGTGTTATTTTCCTCTATCTATATCTCTGTGTGTCTTTGACAGTGCTGGTGCTTCATCAGGTTTCGCGCAAAACTTCGTAGAACATCCTCCTATGATTTTCATGACCATGACCGACTCTGATAGGAAAGTAGAGGACAAAGCCAAGAAGTCAATAAACTCACACGAGTGTAAAATATATCTCTATGTGTCCTGTGGAATATAACATCCTAATATATGCACGCGTATATGAATATATATTTAATATATTCAAAGCTCACTTATTCGGACTTCAATTCTGGTGATAATGTATTCATCCGCAATCTGTTATTTATTATCTTATCGTTGACTTACCATCAGGCACCAATGAAATTCAAATAATAAACTGAGGTAGGGATCAAACCAGGTATTATCTCTATAGAGGTAGACCGGAGAGTAAAAGTCAAAGACTTATAATATTACATGATTACTTTCGCATCTGTCTAAAGTAAGAGTGGTTGTATCTCTATGCAACAGTCATATACATTCCGTTCTTCTTAAGTGAATAATTTACATTACACGATCCACTATTATTTGTAGTAGTAGTTATATGTGGATCAAACATACAGACAGCTAATTAAGATATTACCTTGTATGTATAATTATTAAATATTTATAATGTTCTGTACGGCATGATGACTTCTGGATAAAGCGATGACAAATCCTGGTACATTATATTATTTTTAATTATTATTTTTGAAAGCAGAATATTTTTCTCTCGCTGAATATTATAGAATGTAACTCCAGAAGTGTCAGGTTCAGGTCATGCAGCAGGGTGGACAATAGACATCATTCTTGCTATGCATAATGTCAGCACAGCTTGAAATGAATATTGCCATAAAATGTAATCTTATTTTTCTATTAACGATGTAAAAATGTCAGGGGGGTAATTCAGTTTAAGATATTGCATGCGTTACACAAGTAAAGAGAAAAAATAATACTCAATCTGAATAAATACAATTAAGTTTTTATTCACAACAAGCAAATTATCTATACATAAAATTTGTCAAGCAATATTAACCTTTGCCCATGTAATTATGCATATATAAATAGTATGCTTTGTTCAAAGTAAATTACATGTTTTTATTCCACTACTGATAAAATATGACCATAAGATAATAAATGTGTAATGTGCGATAAATATTTATTGTAGGGTATTTGATATGCATTGTAAAGTAAATAAAGTGTCGCTGCATATTTTACAATAGAAACAGTCTCCAATTCAAAGTGCATGAATCATTCATGCGTTGTTGAAATTGTTTGCAGCGTAGCTTTTGTGGATAAGGTAATTGACATGGACTTGGGCATTAAATGAACAGTGTTTTAAATGTACTCACATTTATTTATGCTCCTTTTGACTAAATTGATAAACGAAGAAACCACCGAAACAGTGAGAATCTTGTGTTTTAACTGATTGTTTTGCAAATGGAGTTTACACGTATAGCCATATAATATTATATTCATTTTATGAAACATAAAATGACGCTGTGCGCGTGACGTCGTGAATCTCGTGAATGGTGATTCTGATTACTTTCGTCCACTTGCGATTTGTGAACGATAAACTTCTGTTTCTGCTCTACAGCTGTGCCCCAACCAATCTCTTATGTATAGCTAACGTGTTTATTTTTACATTTTATGGCTTTATTACCTTCTGCCTCTTCAGCTTCTTCGTTCTGTACAATTTGAAACAAACTAAATGTAAGTGTACTAAGTAATCATATATTTTCTATAAAATTAATGCAATTTCTCAGTATAAGATTCAAATCTATTTATAGCAGCCAAGTTCCATGGACAATTATAAGAAAAATTCCTACACACAAATGAGAAATGTTATTTCTGTACACATTATCTGTATTTCTCAAAAGACGGTGGTGTGGTGTATATAGATTTTGCATTAGTTTGCGTTGTACCTGAGAGATAAAAAATTACTCTGGCAAATGTACTAGGTGGTAGAGTGGTAGTATGGTAATAATATGCTAATGATATGTAAAAGTAATAATATTAACAGAGTCCTTAAATCCTTGTCTTGACTCTATTTGGAAAATGAAGAGAACAAGAATTCTAGAAAAAACCTGTTAAAGAGTTGTCTTTTAATACTTACTTCACTTACTTCAGAGGTGTCTGCACTTCATTTTACTCCCATTCAGCAAGTATATTATAATTATGTTCATAAGCTTAAAATGGTATTGATAAAAAGCATAAAACAATGAAAGTACAATCGTTCTGTTTCAGTGTCGTAGTGTCATGTTGAAGGTAATATTAACAATTTAGTCCAGATAATAAATAGAAGTGTTTGCAATTTCTGCCAATGATACATCGGTTCAAGTTAGAGTCGGTAGTAGAGGTGGCAACGAGACGGTGTTTTCTATCTCGGCTCGTTCTCGAAAAAAATTCTAAATTTTCGAATATTTAGCTTCAAATTGATACATTTCACCCAATATCACTCTTCCAGCCATTCCTACTCGGCTCAGATCAAAAATTCTGTACAATTCTAGTTTCCTAATAAAATCATTTATTATGATTAAGGTGAGCAATTCATTTTCAATCAGTCAGATTACCAATGTTCCATTTTAAATAAATAATCAACATTTCCATCGATATGGTGCCAAATATTCAACAATTTTTAACTATGTACATCAAAGTCCCTATGCAACTCGGCTCGAACTAGGCTAGTCTCGAAAATTGTATAAAAAAGTTCGAATTGTGTTTTGAAAAAATTGTGTAATAAAGAACACCGGTTGAGCTCGTTGCCACCTCTAGTCGTTGGGTAGGTACTTAGGTAGTATAAATTGAAATCCTTTGGTAGTACGTAGTGCTACCCGTAATTAAAATATGTACACTTGCTACTTGATGCGATATCTCTGCCTGTGTTCTAGCCCAGAGCTTGAAGAGCGTACACACGCGTTGTACTAATAAATGTTATTTTAATTTTATTTGTGATAGCGTTAATTATATATAAAACTTGATGATTATTACAAAGTGCTAACTTGATTTACATTGAAGCTTTTATTTTATGATGGTTGTTATTTGCTGTGGTTGTTACAGGAGCTGTGTGTGATGGAATGCTAATAATAATACTACCCATTGTTGGGGAAGTGACTCATCGATGTGATCACCTTGCGCATCCTTTTCCAAGTTTGGCCCTGGAGGAATCATATCGTGCAAAAAAGTGAAGGCGACAAGGAAACTTGTAGAGTGTTTGCCAACTCGGCTTTTGGCCGACTGACTTTGGTATGACTTTAATGCTACTATGTTCTTTTAAAGTGCAATGCCATATTTATCAGTTAAACCATACATATAGATAGATACTCCCATGAAATGAAAGATTCCTTGTTGTTTGTCAAACGCAAATTCATTTATCTTTGTAGCGATAGTCAACTTATACAGATAATAATAACGTTAATTTTTTTGCAGATAAACGTACATGGTTTACAGCATTCAACTATATTGAAACCTGAACCACCAATGTGCGTATATCTCTTGTTTTGTTTCATTGGTAAAATGTTCAGTTGTTTTTACTCCGTTGGTGTAACACTGTACTAAGTAGAAAATGTTTTATTTTTGTTTTTCTGTAGAAAAATTTAAGTACAACGCACCGGCACAATTTGCGACTCAGATAAAACGAATACCTACCTAAGTAGCTTGTTTTCTCAGGAAATGCGAAGAGAAGAAAACCATTGCCAAGAATTTTTGACATTTTGTACGACACTTCGAGTTCAGAATACGGATCAAGATCAACTTAATAAATGAGCCAACTTTCCGAACTGCTCGCCACATTCAAGTGAAAAAAGAAGATTGCATCACATTTTACATGCATAACTTACGACGGACCTACAACGGCTGTTAAACTGTTAGTTTACTATACATTTCTCTGAGATTCTCTTCTTTATTTCATTCATTCTATCATTTGCACTTATTGTTGGAAAAGTACTGTGTATCAAGTTATCTAAAGTACTGTACTGTGTAGCAACTTATCTTGCTTTCAATACTTTCTTTGGTCAGAACATGGTAAACATGAAATTCAAGGTTTTTAATATATATAAAAAATTATAAGTAACGTTTGTGCGAATAATAAGAATAATTGTTTATTTATTGCATAAGGAAGAACATGTGTGTGAAAAATAATGATAATTGTTTATTTATTACAGAAAGAAGAATATTGCTCATCATACTGCCATACAGTACAACGTGTGCAATTTAGAACCTGAAACATCGACTGAAATATATTTAATAACTCTTGAAAAAGAAATCGGATCTCAAAAAAATTGTGCACACAATTTCCAATGAATTTGTGATAAAAACTGAAAGTTCTCAGATAACTTTATTCCATTTATTTGGAGAAGTGTGTGTTTAAAATCAATACAAAATGGTGGCCCCTAAGAAGAGGATCACCACGGACTTGCTGCACATAGCACTGGTGCTGGCTCTCCTTCGGGGGGATGCCCGTCATCCTTACCGCCATGATCTCTCTTACCATTACATCAATGAGTTGAATTATACATCGGATCACATATTAGGCCCAAGCTGGGCCTACACTCAAGCAAGATTTCATTACAACATGTATGATAACCCAAATGTTCAAGTAAAAGGGGTACCCGTGCCCTCAGACGATTATATGGACGAAGATTTCGAAAACGCCATTCTGAATGAGATCAGAGCTATTACCCTCAGAAGGCTTACGTACAATCTTCGTCATGCATTCAAGGCTGCTGCATTCCAAGATGTCACAGCTTACCTGGTAAGCAATACTACAAATGTCCCGTTAAACAATAACGGCTTGATCGGCGTTTCGGATACAAGAACATCATCAATCTCGGCCACTGCTAGTCCCAGTCCTGCTTCCACTCCGCCGGGATCTCCGCGTATCCGAAATCCGGTTCAGAATGAAAACTCCACCGATTCATTAGGCAGCTATGAAAATAACCTGGCTACAGAAAGTGATGAAGTCTTGGCATACTCATCCAGTGGATTTCAATCCGAAAATGATGAAGAATCTCCTCTCACATTTGAAAGACATTCGTTTGAAGAGGACAACATTTGCTCTGCTGACGAAATCGATTTAAACGCCGATTTGGATATCGATAATATCGTAAGGAGACACATTTGCTTAAGCATAGTTTAACCTTTTCGTTTATCGTATTCAATGCAGAATCAGCTTGTTGAGAAACCAAATTTTAATATTTATGTTGAGATCTTGTGTTGTAAGAGAAGTAACGAAACAAAAGCAAATGAAAAAGAATAAGTTTGTTCGGTGAGGTGAGGCAATCAGACAACGTGTACAAGAACGTATAATTATTGCACTGACGTATGTGTTGTTATGCAGTTGTCTTTTCCTCATAGCAGAGAACAAAGTTCAGTGAAATGTCAAAGTCAAGGTTATGTAGTTTTTTCTGCTGCGAGGAACGTTGGCGGTCCCTAGAGTGAACACACTCACAAGCTATTGTTGAAATGTTTGTTGCAACAACTTCAAGCTGGCGCTTGTAGTAAAAATTTACAACACTCACCAGTAGTACACTTTACAACAATCGCCTTCTTCTCTCCTGTACTCCCAAACATAGAAACTTATTTTAAATCGCATCATCTTGAATGAGTAACTTTATATATGCTAGGATTACTAGGATAGCTTTTCTTCATTGTATTTCATATTTTATTATTTTATTATATTATATGCAGAATAGTTGTAGTAATGGGGTATCTGTTAATGAACATCCAAAACGTTATTAGTGTTTATTTCTTAATTATTATTCCAGTAGAACTGAAATCCCAAAAGAATTTTATAGGCTTCTTTTCTTGTGTGCAAGGAAAATGGTCAATTGTATGGATATCAGTTTCCATGCGACTATCCCATGTAAAGAAATTACTTACCATGCAGAAAATTATGTGAGACTTCGAGTTTATTTTAAAAGACAATGATCAGTTTTTCGACAATTACCTGTTGTAAGTAATTGAAGTCCGTTCATATTTCAATTATATTTCACTTTTTTCCGGTATTGCTATATAGAAATGCTGGACTGAAGGACAATAATGATTATATGACACAATTAGGGTTAATAGTAGAAATAGTAATAAAGTACAGATAGTATTATACAGCAATATGTAAATACAATAATACAACAATTCTTGGGGAAGCTCTTCGTACAAGTTAACAGAAACCGGTGTCCATACTAGCCTCAGGACCCAATGACCCAATCGGCTTATCAACTTAATAATCTGTATGATGTTTTATTATTATTATTAGATAATAGTATTATCTAGCTCAAAAGCTTACATATTCGATTGAAACAAATAATAATACCATGAGTATTTCTTTAACTTTTGACCCTTAAATAGATATTTAGTAAAGCAACATTTATTTTTTTAGTACATTACGAACATGTTATACAAAATTTTTGTTTAATTTGATTCGGTAGAATAGAAATATATATGGAACATAGAAAATGAAAACCGAATTATAAGGTTGCAGCTTCTACAAATATATTTTGGTTGTTTTTTCTCGGTGTGCGACAAAGAAAAACGGAGAATGATGTGATATGTACTAGGCAGATAGAGAGGGTGAACTAATCCGCACAGTATTAGGAAAAGAAATATTTTGAAATGCAATGTTTGAGCAGCAATGTGTCGATGATGTATTATGATTGTCTGTTAGGTCGTGCTTCATTCATTGGACGACATAAACTGCAGACACAGGCACAACAATCGTTGTGCTGTCTGATGATAATGATGCAGGAAGACGCATCGGTTGTTGCAGATCTTCAGTATTTGATGTTGAACAGTTTGGCTGTACTTTTGACTTTCACCTACTTTGTGTAGGCATTATTGTAGTAGTACATGTTGCATTATTGACGGGAGAATAGAGGTATTGGTAGTGGGACATTATATTGTCATTATAGAAGATGTTTTGATGTACACATAACATGACACGTACATATAAGCGGACACAATGGATCTAAGTTGACAGATAAGAAGGATGAGACGGAGGGCCTGAGATCATTGGAAGAACATTCGGATGATTTGTGAGGAGTTGAAATTAGGCGATTGTGTTTCTGGTGTGGGTAATAGACCGTTGTGGTCGCGGTGTGTTCCAACCAAAAGACCACCTTCTCTCAAATGACTTCACTCTGACCCGAACACTTCTCTCCATTCACAACGCTTTAGTGCAGCTTTAAACAAATCCATTTATCAACTCATCTTGACACCTTTCAAATCCACAACAGTACCTACCTAATCCTTAATAGTCCTTTCCCAGCAGAAATATTTCATCCCAAAGTGTATCTCCACTCATTCACAGCCACACACTCCCACCAACTACTCCATACGCACAAAATGCCAAAAGTCCTTTGCTCTACTTCTGTCTGCAGTTAATAGTCTCCCGTCTAATTTCCGTCTCTGCCCAACTCCGTTTTAATCAACCCACGCATAGGACACTATCAAATATGTATAGATACGTTCTTAAGGTACTACTACAACGCAAAGACTATAGAACTAAAAACTTGTGTTACATGTCAGTACACTACAGAGATTAGCAAAATGTATTTTCATTAGTGAAGTGTAGTCGATATAGACGCTCTACTTCATTGTAACTACATTACCAGATATTAGAGTTGTATGATACCTTTAAACCCGACACCATTAACATATGATTAAACCGTATATAAATTAGTATATTTTACAGACTATTTTATTAGTGCGATTGCTAGCTATATATAGATTGCGTTCAAATGTAATAAATAATACTTATTCGACATTAGAATTCTAACTGTGATTAGTTGGTGATTCTGATTCTAGATTCACCCCTACGATTGTACATTATATAGTTTCTGGAAAATTATAAAATTTGCAGCATTAAATATAAGACAGTAGTTGTTTAATTTATTTTTCATAGAACAAACTACAAATAATAATTTTAGCAACCTTATGCATAATGTAGGAATATTATTTAAATTGTCTCTCCTGTTACTTATTTATAATTTACCCTACCATGAGGCGTAGTATAAAATCCTTGAAGAACTAAGAAAATTAATTGTATAGTATTCATTGTGTATTATATTATAAACTTTTTTACTAACTAGTTTCGTGATATGTGTGGTGCAATGTATTATTTAATATGGATTTTCCAGTTTTTTCCAATATTACATAGTTAGTTTGAAAGTTATTATAATTAAGATTAGTACAGCAAGCAAAAGCATGGCAAAGAAATTGAAAGTGTTTAGAAATGAAAATTGAATGAATAATGAATTCTGCTGATTAGAAATAAAAGGTAGATAGTAAATCTAAATAACAATAAGTGTGAGCTTGTTTGTTTGTGTTTATATTCGGTACAAATAGACATGATGTTGCAAATAATCATGAGACTGCAATCCTTTTAGACTGATTCATGACGTGAGATGCAGGGCAGACGGGCAGGCAGTCCATAGTGACTATAACTATATCTACACACATCCCACAATAGGTGTTACAAACTTCTTCACCGAATGTATATTGTGTGGCTGTGTGATTATAAAGTGGTAATGAATATAATGATGACGATGAGTAAGTGTAGAATTCAAAACATCATTGAAGACTCAGAAGAATCTAGGCTGGATTTAATTTTTCCTTGAAACCACGTGCAGCACTGACAATAATGCAACTTCTTTCACCAACAAACCTCATCTTTAGACTTTCTTATATGCACCACCACTCGCGGATTGCTTTTTGCATTTCTGACATTCCGATGAATTACATCAATTGAATTGTTGTGTCTGTAATGCATTTCTCATGTAATTATGACCAGAAAAGACTTTTACCGTTCTTAATCCACATTTCTCTACCTATAAAGCTGAATAGGAGCATTTCCTTAACATCGCTACTATACAACGCTAGCAATAACGAACTTAAAGCTTTAACTTCTTTATCTTAAGTGTTAGTAATGTTATTAGTTTATTTTATTTGGTAGTGTTCCCTTATGGCTTATATATTGCTGTTGACTAAGGGCAAGACTAGGATATGAGGATAAGTCCTACTTGGGATTACAAAGGATAATCTGGTCTGGTCAGCATGATAATTATGACGAGGATGACTCGCTTGCTGCAATCCAGAATCCGCTGAGTTGTGTCAAGTTGACTTAAGGTTGGATTGCAAGCAAGGGGCAATGCCTTCGACAATCTAAACCAAATATTGAACTGGATTCCGTATTTTAGAGGAATCAGAATGACTCAACAAGAGTCCACTAGAATAGTAACTTCATATCACAACAAGATGATGTTGTGTTTTCGTCATTCTGTAGACACCTTACATTGCATCGTGTATTTTACTTCCAGCTGATAATTGTTCATGAATGAGAGTCGCCGCATTTTATTTTTCAAACACTACGTTTCAAACACCGTTTCAATTAGTCCATCTTTCAATTCCTACAACACTCCACGCTTTCAGTCCTTGTCTGTCTAGAAGTCCAAATTTTGGTTTCCATTTAATACCCCAAAAAATAATAAAATTAAAAATAATTTAGTATGTAAATTAATTTTGAAAGTTCCCCAGTTCTAAGAAATAGCCGCCATAATTATTTTTGGCAGTTAATAAATTGCCAGCTCTTTTATTTCTCGTCGTTTAATTGATTTGTTTAAACTGGAATCTACAAGGCAAACTGTAGAATCGCAAAATCTTTTGAAAACGCATGTGTGAGCTGTGCACATGAAACTTGGCGTGCATGAAGTGTGTGCCGTTATCGCATGCATAGAAAAGGCCATAAGCTGAAACCAATAAATCTCTTTAATCTTCTATTTTCGTTCACCACAGACAGTGAGTGGTTTTGAGTTAAAGGGTTTGCTATTTGTATTGTTCGACCCGTTACTTTCCCTTTCCGGGAAAATTTATGACTGTTTGACGTTATTTCTGTAGTTTAATTATAGAATAACTGTTCAGCTGCTTCTCTGTGTGATTTTACATTGTACCTCTTATGGAGCTAACCAGTGTGCTTCATAAACTATTACAATACTACTAGAGAGCGGCTTTGTCGAAAGGATTATACTTCTGACAGAAATAATTATTATATTGGACGACATCACTGTGTGTGTCAAATTAACGGAACCTGTTTAGTACTCTGTGCGTATTATTTATCTCTTCAGTAACAATTTCACTTCCTTACGACTTGAGACGCGTTTAAGTTTAGGGTACTACTATCTGTATAATATTGTCTGCACTAAAAGCCATGGACTTTATACTGCATTATTTTCATTTGGTTTTGTTTGGTGTGTGCTACAAGTGATAAGTTTCTGTGTAATTTTGCATGAATTTTGCATTATTAATGGTGGTGATATTTTTGTGAAATTCGCAACAGCGAGCGGAAGATGCTCTTGCAATTCTTTTCAACAGCCGAGACACGGGCGGTTGGAATGAAGCTTCGAATTATGGAGTACCATCCATGCACGATGAAGGAGCAATTGGCTTTGACCCGATTCCAGGGCCATCAGGAGACTTGGCTGGAGTGGACTTTGAGCCACTGGACGATCAGTTGGTGTGGGAGGGAGAAGATTTTCGTCCTTTTGATTTTAGTACTTTCAAGGTAAAAATTTCTCTATTCATTAAATCAATCGCAAAAAATGCAGACTTTTTTAAAACATAAAGTACCTGTACAGGTACTACCTACTACCACTGCCGTGCCAATGCCAAGTACTATAAAAGTAATAATTACAATGTATTGTACATTCATACTACCTACGTAACATTTATAGATGGATACTAAATAGATAATATTATTATAGACGTATTCTTTGAAAAGCATTTTGTTTTATGCTCTCGGTTTGTATTCTATGGATAAGAATGGCAGTAGTGTTCGCTCTTCGCTCAAAGTCAAGAGTAAGCAATTTAACCTTTGGTGAAGAACAGAAAAGTTGTGAATGACAAATGTATTGAATAATGGTTGAGAAAAAGTAGTTACATATAGGTTGTTAAAAAGAGAAAAGTTAAAAGTGTTCAAGTCCTGATCAAGAAATGAGTGTGGTGCCACAAGACGCGAGAGTGTCCTCCCCTCATGCATGAATGTTACATTATGTTAGATAATCAAAATGGAGTCCTTGAAAGAACTGTGTTGGCTGTGGGTAGTAGCTGAGAATGAAGTTCAGAAAAACACAATGGAGCTATATATAGTGTTCACACTATAATGCCTCTTCTATCTTCATCCTATATCATATTTTCTAAGCTGGCTCCTGTGCTTTGCTAAATCCAAACATCCAACACTTTCTTAACTTCAATAATAGCACCACGGAATTAAAAACGTTTCATCATTAAGTGTCTAAATGAATGCAACACTCTTCAATCTACCTATAAAACTTCACGTACTCATAAAAAATCTTGTAGCAACAACAAAAGGTTAAAACATTTCATAATAGTAAAAAAAACTACAAATGCATATGTACCTATTCAAGCTAAATTATGTTTTTTAAATCGTGAGTATTTTAGATGGACCAAGTTTTAGTTTTAGGATAAGTTTTGTATGTTATACAGATAGTCAACCCAAAAAGTCAAAAATTTTAACCAAAAGTTGTTGAATTTTTGAAAAATTGTAAATAGGGAAGCAGTTTAAGATAATGACACTAGAACATGTTTTTATCGACCTGATAGTGACTGACTGAAAAATTGAAGTGTACAAAATGCATGTAAGTACTTATGTAGAATTGCTGGTCCCTCAGGTGGAATAAGCATGAAAATTATTATAGAAATAAATGATGTTGAGTTGAGATGTTAGTGTGAAGGAGAGTGAGACTCCTCCCACGAGAGATTCCAGTGGAAGAATGGCTACTGAAGGAATGAATGCGATAGTTAAAGCGACTTTTGTTACTGATCCCTTCTCTGCTTGTAGCACTCAATGAAAAAAATATAAATTGTCTGACTCTGACTTAAGAGAGATACGAACGAGACTTACAATTTAATACAGTAGGCTTTTGTCCTCTGTATAACTAGTCAAAGATATACCTAGCTAACTTAAGGCTTACAGCCTATTCATGCCACAGTACTATACAGATGTACACAGTACAGAGTCAACCTATCCAGAATAGTTGGAAAGAAAAGGATAAGCGAAGGATTATGTATAATCCGCGCATATTACGTTTAACATAGCCATGAATTAAAGGGTTCTAGAATTAAATTTAAATATATTAAACATCATTCGCATCATAAAAATTGTATCACATGTCAAGGGAAACGTGGATGGTCACTAAATAATTTACAAAAAGTTTTTTCATATGAAAATATAATTTGTGCAATGTGGAATGGATATTTCACTGTATCTACTGAAAACAGGATCAGTTAAATTATAGAAATGATGAAACGCATTGCTATTTTTCACGAATCCTTATTGTATGTCTCTACAGCATATTTAATTCTATTATTAGCATCATCATTAGCTATTCATTATATTTCTTGTAGATTGAAGGTTATTGCATACTATAATGTTAGGATAGAAAACACGATTTATTTACCAAGTTTTTTGTATAGAACTGACATCGTGGCATCACTCGAAATAATTTATTGTATAAGATATATGAAGCAATGTGAAAAAATAGCTACAACTGTAGAATATATACTACTTATTTCCTATATTGAGCTTTAACGATGTACTTGGTATTAAATGTGGCACAGAGTGGAAAGTAATTAACCACGAATTGCGTCAGTAAGCAGGACTTTTTTAATAATGAGTTTGTATTTACAGGAATTTGCTGATTGCTCGGAAGAAGACATGATGGACCTAATATCACCATACGCAATGCACAGTAAGTAACCTTTAACCCACTCGATAGATTCTACCATTGCATCAGACATAATTGCTACAGTGAATTAAATCCAGCCTTTGTTATACTATCATACTATGCATGTACGAAAATGTATAAAACAGCGGAATAGTTTTTGTCCTGTAATAATCATTTCATTTACTTCGTATTGAATTCATTTGTAGTGGACGTTCACGTCATAAAGGCAGGTCTTCATATATTCGATTAAAACAATCGACGCTGCCAAAGGGTCTTCCCGACATATCACAAAAAAGGAATTACACGTTAAGATTCTTCAGATGGAAATGCCAAGATTTCTGGCTTGAACAGGATAATTGATATGTAGGATGTGATGAATTAGAGACAACGTCGGATTTGGATTAGGGAGGAAAGAGTGAAGATGGATTAATTAAACTTAGATCTCCGCGAGTATTCATATAATCAGGTGTGAAAGGAGTGTTGAAGAAGAATGACATGACGACAGGCAGGTCAAGACCTGTTCCCATTAACTTTACAAGTAAAAACGATTTTTCTCCGAACACTCTTCGAAACTCAGAACAACCTCCCTGTCCGGATATACCGCACATAGCACATTGCATTCACTTGACATTCATACGAATTCTCGTACACGTAATATGTCTGTAAACACGATTGTTTGATTTGTATCACTCTAGCCATAAAGCCGATGCGTACATTACGAATATAAAATAGTATTGTCCATAAGGTTGGATATTTGGATATAGGCATAGCAGAGTCATATTATTGTTGCTTTACTTTACCCTTGTACGATAATAAGTAGAATGAAAGTGGAATCTCAAGTTCTTTTCACTTGAAATCACTCCACTTGAAAGTTACAGCTTGATTGTGAGAATGTGAGCAGTTAAAAAATATTCTTCTCGTAAAGCCGGTGAGGTACTCATTATACTGAAAGCTTCTGATCTTTTTCATGATAAGTACTTCTCATTTTCGAGTTATACCTTCTTAACAAAAAAGTCGCCGTCGCCAGGTCTCTTTTCACTTCTCTGCAACCTGAGACTTGACTTGTAGACACTAAACGAAAAAAGTAACCACTAAAATATTAAGGATTTCTCACTAATCGACATAATCGATAATAATATTATTGTCGGCGGATTTTGAAATGAAACTGAAGAAAAATAAAATTCCTTAAAGTTTCTCGTAATGTATCATCACAATTCATGTCTTTGTCGTAATGTGCAAAAACAGCAAAAATTTCATATCATACACCTTGTCGGTAAATGAATTCCTTTTTCAATTGGGAAAATGGGAATAAAATGTCAATAGATTTTGAGAAAGCAATACGAAGAATTGTCTTTACGTTCAGTATTTGTTTGTATCTGAGTTTATAATTTTCCCTGTGGTATTCTTATATGCTCGAATCTTTCCAGTAACCTTCTTGACTCTAGTGGGGTATACCATGTCACTCTTAAACTGTAAGTTTTGTTTTGTACATACGCGATGTAGACATTGTAAGGTTCTGATTTCTTGGCTTTTTAGTCGTATCTAAAAGTACGTAGTTATAAGCGGTTGCTTTATATCTCCGGAAATCTGTATGAAACTAAAGAGGTACAATGTATTTGAGACCAGCCTAAGGTGGCTTGATGGTATAGACCTCAATTCTTACTATCAGCTATCCTGAGATCGTAAACCACGGTCACTGGTAAATTTCACAGTGTCTTAGA
>JABASD010003003.1:0-22501 GCA_019776165.1 Pogonognathellus flavescens
TGCCTATTTTTCAATATTTTGCCTATTTTTCCAATTTTTCAACAAAAATTCATTGAAAAGTGCAAAGATTGCCAACTCTGGTATTAATAGTGAGCACGGTAAATTTATTATAACGGTTATGAAGTTTTAAAAGCAGCAACAGAATAGATCCTCCCCCTATCAGGTTTGTTCCCGACAATTTCGATACATTTTTGGTCAGAAATAAAATATATATTCACCTGAATGGTAAGAAATTAATGATTTTAACCATTTACCGTTAAAGACAATTCATAAACTGCTCACGAAGATTGGATAATGTTTGTTGAAATTTTTTAGTTTTAAACTTTGACCATTATCGCTAATCCGTATAATTTCGCCATCAGTGTATTCATGTGTTGTTTTGAAATAATGAACATGCTGTCAGTTTCTAAAATATTAAAGTTTCAACAAACAGTACCCAGACTACGTGAAAAGCAGGGCCGTAACTGCGTATGGGCTCACCGGGCTTGAGCCCCCCCCCCCCACCCCCCCCCCCAATTCCGGAAAATCGCAAATTTTGGCGGTTTGTGAGATTTGAGCATCCCCCAGACGACTCGAGGCCCCATTACAAAATCCTTGTTATGCCCAAGGGAAAAGTTTATTATCTTTAATGGTAACTTTCATATTGAAAATCAGTAAATATTTCTTACCATTCAAATAAAGATATGCTTTTGCTAAGCAAAAATATATCGAATTTGTCGGTAACAAGCGAGGTAGGGGAAAAATCTAATCTGTTGTTGCTTTTAAAACTTCATAATAATGTTATATTATACATACTCATGAATAATTATTGTTATTGATTTATATTTGCAATGATAGGCATTTTCAAATTAATAATGGGCGCAAAAAACATTCGGAATAGGCAACATTCAGTAATATTTTTTTAAATTAATTAATAGGCAGTTTGTATTAAAATTATATAGGTGCGTTAATTAATAAAAATAGTACATTTTTTGCGCTACGTGCGAATTTAATCTGTTTCGGGTTCATTGTAGACTAAAGTTTGTTCTAATTTTTCACGCTACGCTCGGATAAGACCCATTGTAAGCTTCAAACGGCCGTGTGACACCCCAAATGGTAATTTAAGACAAGTGTGTCCATAGATCTATTCTACAATTATTCATTCATTTTTTCACTGCAGCATGCAACATTGAAAAGTTAAAAATTAAAATTAACACTTCTGTTCTTTAAAAATGAAACTGCCGGAAAAACCCAAATCTTAAAAATACCTATTTCAGCCTTATTTATATTTGTCAAACAAATTTTTTAATCATAAATTTTTTGTACCAAGTATCAACGTAATTTGTAATATATGTCATTGTATATAAACGCTTTATTAACATTTCTCATTCCGTTTGATTCATAAATAAGAAATATAACATTTATATAAAATAAATTACTTTTAATTTCCATTAAAAAAGTTATTCAGAGGAACATTACATTCGCAACATAAATTTCATAAAGTATGTACCTTAATTCTTTTAAGCCGTTAAGAATTTACTATTGAAAAGTGGACTAGAGCTGAAACATTGTTTACTAGTACTATGACCTCGAAGCTCCAACTACGTAGAAAGTATTGGAATATAAAATATATAGTGGACAAAATTACCGCAGTACAATTATATTAAAAGTATTGATAACCTACGAAGAATTGTATAAATCCATTTGGACGAATGACAGTTGGCCACATCGCATTGCGTGTCCGCAACCCTATAACGATTATTTAATTACTTTAAAATTCCGCTGATACTTCCATAATATACTAAAAGCCATTAAGAATTCTATAAGCTCGTCGTCCCCAAGACTGGAACTTGTCATGTTCATGTCTGGAAAATATTTAC
The DNA here is from genome assembly GCA_019776165.1 of Pogonognathellus flavescens. Classification (NCBI taxonomy): domain Eukaryota; kingdom Metazoa; phylum Arthropoda; class Collembola; order Entomobryomorpha; family Tomoceridae; genus Pogonognathellus; species Pogonognathellus flavescens. Next base: position 1,860 of record JABASD010003003.1, read on the forward strand.
AGGCAGAAATAATATCGACTGTTTTATTTTCTTGTTGTGGAAATACCACGGCTTGACTTCCTTCCAGGTTTTGTGTCTTCTCCTCTATCGATTTATTTATATTGTCTCTACGTTCCTCCATTTCTATTAAACTGTAAGCTATATAGAGCTGAGTTTGTTTAATATTCCACATAGGATTTACTCGTGGTCGCCATTTGATAGTAAAATATTTCTTTTGCCCTGGTTGTTGAATCCTTGTCCCCTTTGCTGCATCATATGTGTGTTGTCAGTATATTTCTGCTGCTGTTATATTTATCTGCTACTAAATGATTTACATGTCAATCTAATTTTCTCCGTACGATGTGTAAAAGTGAATTGAGGTCGAAATGGTTTGATAAAAGTCCACGTAGGATAAATATTAGTAGCCATTTCACTATTTGCGTTGCCAAGTCCGCCTAACCGTCATTTAAGTAATATTTAAGTAATTGTCCTATAGGCAAATTACAAACATACACGCAAAAAATTATTCCTCCTTTAGCTCTATGTCTTACTGCGAATAATAGATAAGCGAATAACTCATTTATTTAGCATAATTGATTTCTTGTCCACAAATGTTTTTATTCAGAAAGGTATTATACATTTACTATAATATATAAAGAGGGACCACAAAAATAAGAATGAAACTCAAGGCTAAATTATTTACAGTATTGTTTTTGCAATACGACATTCCATCAATGAGAATTAAGGAATGAGGTAAATGTTTTGTGAAAGAATGGGGAAATAGTTTAACATACAATCTTTAAATGTCCTTGTAAAATAAAACTTACATGTTTTAAATCGTTTAAAGAAAATGTATAAAGGAACGAAAAATTATTAAGGACTATTTATATACGATCATGCACATTTAAAATGCAAAGTTTTAAATTTTACAATTAATAAAAAATATTCAGTTTACAATGTAGGTAACGCTAATAAATCTAATAAATTTGTAGGATAAGCGGATAGGTTAAATAATTTTCTGGCAAGGAATTTTTAATAGAACAAAGTTTCAAATTGCCTGAACTGCACTAACAGTGTAATATTATGTTTGCAATAAATTTAAAATCTCAGTCGGAATACATCTTCTAAATAGTTCAAATCTATACACATTTTTATTTCATTTCCAACCCATGTAAATATCAATTTAAAATCATATGTTGAACTTTAAACCCCTACACTCTCATCTATAGAATTGATTGCAAAGCGGTAAAAATTACCACTCACTTTATACATAAAAATATCACACTTAAAAATGACAACTAATAAATAGGTATTAAAAAACCGTTTGAAAAAATGTTGTCAATGTACTGCTGACTCACTAAACTCTTGCAAAACATCCTTGTAACACAGTAACGGTAATAATCTTTTGGAAAATTAACGTGGCCATGGTATCTATTTTAGTATTACATCAGCGAAGAATTCATATTCGCCGTAATAAAATTTCTTCAATGCGGATGTTTGAAAATGCATCAACAAAATTACTCATTAAATATTCCTAACTGCATTTAAACATAAAATGCACTTTGTGTATACTCTGTACGAAAAAGAATTACTCATCACAACCACAAAGGAATAACCTGACTAATTTAAATTCTATTTTTACCACAATGTAATTATGTCATCATCCTGCAGCATCTTATGACACCATCCCATATCCTGTACCTTAAAAAACCAGTGCAGTAGTTTGCATTTCTTGTATAGGACAACTTATACCTATATAAAAATTCCATCATAAAAATTGTATAGGAAAATAATAATCCTCTTGCATAAAACATTAAAAAAGTCTGAGGGAGTAAAAAAGAATAATTAGGTGCAGTATGAAAAGCACAAACGCTGTACTGTAATATTATTCCGTACAATATTCTTATTTTCTTCCCACATAATAATTTGTTGGTGCAACAACAACAATAATAAATGTCTTAGTGAAGTTCCTTTTTAAGTTGGTCGTTAAAATGCTGCAGCTTTATGTTATCTCTCTCACCTGGCTGAATATTTACCTGTGTGTAGTATATATACACCCACTGCAGCAGTGTAGACAGTGTTTATTGAGTATATCTGTTACACCCCTCGATAATTCTATATATTATGCTATATATTACAATGTATGTGGAAATACTACTATACTATAGAAATATTATATAGCATGGTGTATATAGTAGTGGCATAGTACAATGAACCGTAGAGAGAGAGAGAGAAATAATGCGCAATAAGAAAGAAGATTACAAAATCCGACGAAAACACTGCACTGTTGCATTTCATCGAATTATTCCACTTTTTGGATCGAAAAAGAAATTTCGCAACGCTGTCCGCATTTTTTCCCCAATCGGCATTTATCATGTTATGTGCTACATAATATTTCCTCAGCATTGTTTCGTAATGAAGTTCTATTATGAATTATATTATAAAAACTTGACTCATTATTATATCCATATATGAGTCATAATAATTAAACATTAAGTTTAAAGACATTGTTGTAAATTGAAATACAAAATTGTAATTATTTTATAAATTGCAAAACACGATGTGGAAATATGTGTGAGTATATAATTTTATCGCATCGTTTTTACATTTTTTCTGTTGAAAACTCTCAAGGCTATTCAAATTGCAGAAAATCAAGAAAGCAAGTTATAGGAGGTAGTCAAGTTTGACTTGAATCCCGTCCAGACCTTGTATAAAAATAATCCAGTTGCTGCATACATCTATGAAGAAATTATCACTGTATGGTGTAATTATGCAAATTTATTTTATTGTACCGACATTTTTTAATTTGCTGCCAATATTATTACAGAGTGTAATTTTGTAATAAAAATTAATGTACAGAGACATAATGATTTTTAATTCGTTTTGTGGTATTATATAAAATTTTATTTTATCCATGCTTTTGCATAATATATAAAAAGCTGCATTAAGTTCAAATGCATTTTCTGAAAGGAACGAGACGAAAGACCTGGATTGAATTTAGTAATGTTTTGTAGTACGTCTGATGAAATTTATCTGGATGATATCTGGACATGTAATTGTTGATTAAATGTATAATGAAATAAAACGATGCTTATATAAAATATATATAAGGATTATATTATGATTTCCATGTCAAGGATGAAAAACATTTTAATTTGTGAAAATCGTCCTTGAGACTTGTATTACGCAAATTGAATCACATGTAGACGTAGATTTGTTATAACCAAAATCCAAGGACAAATTCATTCAAACACACGATTTATTTACGTGAGGTAATTAATTCTTAACCGTATACAGTTCAAAGCCCACACAAAACTTTAATTCTCTCAAGAATTTAAAAAAATAACTACTTCAAATTAAATTTTGCCAAAAGGCGTGTTGTTACTATTAAAATTAATTTATTTTTAACGTGGAAATGAATTGTTGTGCATCCAATCAATAAATTTGTACGTGGGCGAATATTAATAGATGAAAGGTTTTTATTTTTGGGTCATGTACATAATATAACATTATTTTTACTGCCAACACCACTATGCTATACACTTTCATTAAATGCGATAATACAGTTGTTAATAAATAAGGTTGATGAAGATTGAAGAGTATGTATAATAAATCCTTTATCTTTTTGTTAGTTATTATGGACGACAGTAGTTTATACTGTGTGGTTTTGTGAGATAATAATATGCCTACTCAGAACAGTTTAGTAGTACATTTACATTTACACTTGTGGCATCAGTACTCGTGATTAGTTTGTGGATGTGCATTTATTTATTACAATATTATAATGTATATTTAATGTCGTGAGTCTCATGATTTTACCTAAGCTACCATGTACCAAGAATATTGATTCTCCGTAATATTACAGAGAGATATATTCAAGCACTCTTTTTATTTTTCCTATCAATAAATTTGTTGTAAGCTTGCACCAAAAAATGATACGATTCATCCACCAGAAGAGGCTTCATATTAAAGTAGCGCCCTCTGGTGATAAAAATTTATTTTCGTTCCAACAGGACACAATGTACAATAAAACCTTACCACTAAATTTTTAAATACTCATTTCTCAATATAAAAAAATCATATTTAATAAAAATTAATTTAAAAAAAAATTGTTTAATAAATATAGTGTGCATTTTATTCGTCCTTCAAACAGAATTTTTTGAATAAATAATTTTTAGAGCGTTCAAATATTTCTTGATTAATTAATAGTTCGGTAACTTAAATTTATAAATGGAGTGGATACAATTTAAACTATTTATATCGACGTATAATATTTAAGACTTAAAATATGCTATTGAGGCAAATTATTGAAATGCAACATTATATTATTCCTTGGTGGTATGATTTATTTATATTGGTCTGTTGCAAAATCTCACAGTACAGTGTATAGTTTGGCATCCATGTGATATTTTTTATTATTGGTCCACTTTAGAGTTCATTCGTTCGAACCTCATCCTAATCTGTTGTATTCATGTAAAGTAGGAGTTCTTGTCATTCATAAATTCATCGCAATATTTTATTCCAAGCCTCATAAAATTATAATATATTCAGCTCATGAGTTGCCGCATAAATAACCCAGAACTTATAATTAATACTCATTTGTACAAAGAGTGACTCTGCAGAGATTAATAAAATTATCGTCTCATTATAAATATAACAATAAGCTAAATTTTAGTACAGCGTTTATATTTAACATTTATGAATAAATATAACATGAATGAATATAAATATAATATTTTAATATGCGACATAAAATACATCTCAATGTTATTCGCATACCTAATGTTATTTTCTTTTCATTTCTTGTTTTTTTCCGTCTCAGTTGCGACATGGAATTTTTTATACAACGAACTTTGCTTTATTGATTCCTCCTTGTTTTTAAAATGGTTACGCCATTGCATTGTTATTGTTGAATGTTTAATGTATATTTTTGTCAAGCGTATGGTGTAAACGATATTTTGAATTTTTCTGTATGGTGTCATATGTAGCATGAATTTTTTTTCTTCTTGCTAGTATTAATATTTATTTATGATAGTGTAGTGTGTATGCAGGACGTACAAGGAAATTGCGGTGACATTTTTATTATTACTCAGTGGAATAATTTCCTGCCAAAGATTTCCACAGACGCACCACAAAGACGTCAGCAAAATCATTCACAGAAAAATTATATTTTCATAACAAATTTTATTTATAAAAGTCCACATTAGGAAAATTACTCATATGATTCCTTACAACAATTTTTATTTATTTTCAAAGCCAAAATAGATTTTTTTAATTTTTTTCAATGGAAATTTAATTCTGGGAAAACAAATTTTATTTTTAATAATAGTCTTAATATACTACACGTTGTTAAGGAAAGGTAAAATATTGTTATAATATTTGAGAAATATAACGCTTGCATTTGTCTGGCTATATATAGGCTATGTTTACATAGAGATTTATATTCTTTCCTTGAAGTGATGTAGTTTTGAAGTAATTGTCCTTGGGTGCCAGTTGACTTTCTGAGTGCATGAAGAAACGACAATTTAACTGCTTTGCTGGTTATTACATTCAGAGTCGAACCATGTACAAGTATTTGGTTTCATTCGTCCATTTAGTTTTGTTTGAGTTAATATTTTGAGATTTTTTGCTGTGTTTATGATTGATTTTTTTAGGTAATTCATTGAGAATTCATCTGTTCTAGAAGTTATGTGGTCGTCTAATGTACTGTTAAAGAGCTCGGAAATATCTGCGTACCATTTTATTTTGTAGAGATAGTCAACTTTTTTATTTACATTGGGATGATTGATTTGTAGAAAGCTGGCTAGTATGGGCATATGATCAGATTCTGTCCAATGTAATACAGTAAAGTCAATCACCATATATTGGTAATCTAGAGACACAAGAAAGTAGTCAACTGTTGTTGCGCTTTTGTAGTTATAATGCGTGAATTCTCCTTCCATATCGCCTGTATATTTTCCATTGATAACCATAAGAGAGCAGTCAAGTAGATATTCGATTAATATTTTTCCTTTTATATTTACTGTTTTGTCTTTGCTTTTTCGGAGATTTATATTGGAGTCATTTAGTTCATTTTCTGGGTTAAAGAATGCTGTCGAGTCAAAGTCTCCTATGCGACAATTTAGGTCCCCGACTATGAATACTGGTTCGCCGTAGATTGACACTTGATTTGCTGTGTCGAACAGATCTGCCAGAATGAGGTTTTGATCAGCTGATGGTGGAACGTAGGTCACTAAGAGGTTTACAATTTCGTTGCTGATTTCTATTTTTAGATTGATTATATGCGTAGTGGCTGAGATGACTCTCCACGTATTTTGAAACTCTTTTTTAATTCCGATTAGTATACCAGAGCTATAACGTCCTCTTCGGGCAGACCGGATTGCTGGTGTAAATATGATATCGAATACTTGTTGAATTTTGTTAGGTACGAAGTTGAGGATTGGTTCCCAGGTCTCCGCTAAGCAAAATATGTCCGGGTTCATTTTTATTATGTTGTTGAATTTTTGGGTTTTGTCTGAGGAGAGACCTTGACAGTTCCAGTATAATAGTTTGTTTATTTGATTTGAAAATTTAATGGGTTGCAGGTTTGGTTGTGAGATCGAGTGTGAGGTTGGGTGTGAAGGCTGGCCGTATTCCTATCTGTTTTTTTGTTCCAACAAGTTACCGTTGCTTTCATAGATTATAATTTTGTCGTCGTTTCCTGTGACGTGAAGAAATCGGTTGTTTTTTATTTTCACTGATTTTAATTTACCATCGGTCACTTCATTTCGAAATCGGTTGCGCTCTCTGATCACATGAGATTTAATTTCTCGTTCTTCTTTTGACAGGTCTTCGCTGATGGCAAATGTTGTGTCTTTCAGGTTGGCTCCGTTTTTCAAGATTTGAATGACGTCACTTCTTGATTTTAGTTTTACTAGGACAGGTTTTGGTTTCGATGATTCTGCTTTTGGGTTTAATCTTTTCACGTAGGAAACTTCGACATGGTCCACTTTTACCGTTTTCTTGAGGAAGTCGTTAATAACAGCAGGAAGCATTTGTGTGGTTTCAGTTATGCCGTAAATGTAGTGAAAGGAGTATAGAGTTACTACTACACTTTTGAGATACTCTCGGTGTGTAAATTGTGAAACATACTATTTGAACTGAATTGATTGCACTTGAAATAAATGAACCTTCAACCTTTCTTGCAGTAGTGAAATGGTGCAATGAGTGATTGTAGTATGCACCAATCAATAAATGTAACTTTTGTAGACAAATAGTGCCATTACTATTTTCAAAAGGAGTCAAACTAAGTTATGGAATGTCTCAATGGAATACATCCTTACAACATATCTTTCTAAATATTACTGACCAGTTTATAAATACAACCAAATAGAATGATTCAGTGATGCTTAGCATTTTATATGCACTTTGGGACTTCACTTTTATTCAAATTTAGCTTCTGTATGTATGACAAATGAAGCAGAATTATTTTTTTCGTAAATAATTTGATTTCGAATATTATTATAATTAACAAAAATATTTTTCTAACCGTTAAAAAAAATTATGATTGAAAGTAATCATAAAGTAAGTACAACCGGTCGTATTGCAATGATAAGAGTTAGGTAAAAAATGCGGCATTTATATATTTAATCCGTTAACATGTATTTTCCCTTTGCAAAAGCCTCTGCCAAATCCTCCATCCTGTTCAAATTTATAAATTAGAATTTTATAGAATGAAATACATTTATAGATAATTACGTTATCTTGAAAGATTAATTTCTTTTCTGGACAACTTAATTCAAAATAATAAATGAAACATCTATTTCATTGATAATTTAAAGGATTAGTTAATTACGGATTGGTTTCTCCAACTTTAGAGTACATTTTGCAGTTAAACCAACTGCAGCGACAATCTCGACTTCCAGACCAGTCCACGCACTGTTGAGAACTCACACATCCGCCACCGCAAGCAGCCTTAAATTCCAAAATTTGGAAATTTTAGTCAGGAACTAATAAATAATATTAAAGAAAATAATTTTACTTACAAGTATTCCTATTTCTGCAGACAACGCGGTTGAAAGTATACAACAAGAAACAAAGAGGAAAATGATGAATTTATTCATTTTGATTTACAGGTTATTTTTCTTCTATAGTGCAGCTAATTGATTTTCAAAGTTAAACTGAACGAATGCTTAAAATACTGTGAATTGAATATGCTTTTATACTCTCTAGATTTGTCTATTCAACTCTGTTATTCACGAAGTTGCTAGTAAACAGGTAAACATACACAGGAATTAATGACGTCATATAACTAAGCAATTGCTATTTGTGTTTGAATTTAATAATAAAAACCATAGGTAAATAAAAAATAAAAACAGCATAGATTTATTTGTTCGCATTTTATGAACTATAATTATACGTAAACAGTTTACATTTCTTCGGAATTATTTAATCCACTTCACGAGGTTAACAAATAATTTTTTTGCGTGCAACAAACACTAAGACTAACAAATTGATTACATTTGAAAAAGAAACTTCTGGATTTTGAATTTGGGACATTCTTTTGCATTATATTGATTTTTGTGGTTGTAGATATTTCAAATGTCACAACTTTAATTAATTCAACCATATAAGATGTAGAATATATAAAATATTTTATAATAAATCCAACACAATCGAGGTTTAAATACCTACATGGTATATTAATTTACAACAGAGCTCATTATAAACCATTTTCAATATAATGCGTAATATTATAAATAAACTTTTTTTTGAGGCAGTCAGAATAATATTTAAAATTATTTAACAAATTACAGTTTCAGCTTTAAATTAAATTTTCAAAAAAGGTTATCGCGTTCAATATTGAAATTTCATCACCATAAAACTCAAATAATTCCTAAAACTCAATGTACTCAACGATAACCTTAGATAGATAAACAATTAATGTATTATCAATGTTGTTGGCTGATTACTGAATTTTGTTATGCACGTCTATTTGTAATAATAACTGTGATAAATGAGTAATCCTACCAATTGAAGCTATTCATTGATTATAGTATACATTTCTACGTTAGTGTTGGTTTTTCTATGTCAGCTATCAGCTTTTTGGTCAATTTTAGAATAATGCAACTCTTGTTTTGATTTTCAAAGTTAAACTAACTGAATGCTTAAAATGCTGTGAACGGAAAATACATTTATACTCTCTAGATTTTCTTTTCATCTCTGATATTCACAGAATGAAAGAAATTTACTCATCTCATAAACATGTAAACATGGAATTATTAACATATAGCTAATCAATTGCTATCTGTTTGTCCGAATTTGACCATGAAAACCTTTGGTAAACAAAAGCAAAAAACGGCGTTTTATTTGTTCACTTTTTAATAGCCATAATTAAATGTAAACAAGTTTACATTTCTTCTGTATCAATTAATCCGTATTTGATTATAATGCCGTTTATTTATAATATCAACTTTGATGAATGAGTAATTTCTATCATTTGAAGTTATTTGTTGTTAGTTTACATTTCGATGTTAGTGTTGGTTTATCTATTAGGTATCAGCCTTTTCGCAAATTAGAATAATAACACTCTTCTTTTTATATTGGCTTACTTGAATAATAAATCTGCCCATTGGTTTGATAAGCCTCAGTGACGAGTGGATCAAAACATTATTTGTTTTTATTATTATTATGTTTCATTCATTTTATTGTGATATCTTGGTTGCGATCATCTTGATTGTGAAAGCATTTTGATCATTTATGCAAAATGCAAAGAGTAGCAATTGGCAATATGCTTTTATCTTAAACACGAAAAACTCGAATGAGTGGATCGAGACTGTAATAAGCATTTTAAATTCATAATTCTATCCAGAGGGATTTGAAGAGTTCGTTACATTACTTGCAACGCTGTGTGTGTTGCATTCACCATCGATTTTGAATTTGTATTGTTGAAGAATTGCAATGAAACAATCAAGTAGGTTGCATAAGTACTCAACAGCTGGAAAAAGAACAAACATTCAATCAAAATAATAACATCATAACTTTAATATTACTGTTGATAACACGTGTGATTTGTTGCTTTTACGTTTTACAATAGAGTTAATAGAATTTTATATAGTAAAGTCATGTTGGGTGTTTATATTAAACATATATTATAAGTACCCTTTTATTCCAGTATATATTGTAACCTTGAGCATAAGGTGCTCTCGACCATAAGCATTATATTTGAATAAAATAAGGAAAGACTTATAAAATATTTTAAGTATTATACTCACCGTGCCAATAAATCCGTATGTTATTGTTCGCAAGTGACCAAATGACAATCCAATACTTGTATTTGACGATTGTGTCAGCAGCATATTGTAAACTTCCTTGTCGTGTTCATTCTTTTCATATTCAGGTTTCCTTTCCAAAATCTCCTTCATTTTGTATTCATTCAGCCATTTTTTCAAATAATCCATCTAAAATTGTCGTCGAATATCAACAAGTCATGATAAATGTATCAATATTATTCAAAAAGATGACACGGGGAAAATTCATTAACTGTAATACGTTTTGATAATCTGTTTATAAATAATATTGATAATTTGATGTAACGTTTGATAATATTGATAACGTTGATTGTGATGAATATTTAAATCGCACTTACATTTCGATTAGCTGCGGCTGCAAAGCCTAGAATTAGAATTGTAACTATAAAGAATTTAAGGTACTCCCACCCAAAAACAAGATTGTTTGAAATTGAATGTCGATATTCCAGAACTGAGTGAATGTAAGTACAAAGGAATGATACCACTTCTAGTGGAACTGTTAATGCAATAAATCCGTTGATGCATTCAGAAACATCACTCACGTATTTATACCTAGCAGGTATCTATAAAGGCAGAGAAACATTTCAAATTAATTGATGTCTAATTGGATACAAATTAAATTAAGAGATACTGTTATCAATTGAGATATTATTTGAATTAGTAATAAACCATTGTAAAACGGACATAAAAAAGTGGTGGAGGCCTTGGGGTACTGTGAGGCAAATTTTAGGGAAACTTGGAGTGATGTTAGACAAATTTTGGAAAACTTTGGGGCTGTTGTTAGACCAATTTTGTCCATCTTGGGGTAATGTGGGACAAAGTATTGGAAACTTGGGGTGGCTTGAGACAAATTTTGGATAATTTGGGGTGCTTTGAGACAAGGATTTTAATGATAAACTTTTTCCTTTATCATTTTGGATGAATTTTGAATTTTTTATCGGTTGACCTTGGGGTGACCTTATGACCTCAAGTTTTGACCCACCAAGTTGTAGCCGAGGTCAAGGGGAACAACTTTTTCCTTAGTTATTTTTTCCATGACCCCTTCTAGTGGTAAATTTTTGATTTTTTATCGGTTGACCTTGGGATGACCTCACGACCCATGTTTTGACCTCACCATGTTGTAGCTGAGGTCGAGAGGAAAAACTTTGTCCTTTGTTATTTTTGTCCATGACTTCTCCTTCAGGCTGAATTTTTACGCACAGATTGTGTGCGTCCACAGACGGACGGACAGACAGACGGACAGATCATTCCTATAAAGTGGTTTCGTAACTCCACCACTTAATAACTGACAATGTTATATTATTATATTAGTAAAACTTAAAAGTTAGTGACTAACCTCAGAAATATCAATGTCTCCACATTGTAAAAAATTATAGAAACACCTGCTGCTTTGATAAATCATATATGAACAAATTAAAATCATCAGATCAGAGAAATGTGAAAATATATAGGTATATTCGTATGTCCAGGTACAAAATGTATAGACAAATATTCTCTCCCCATTCGTCAAGTGATCATAAGAAATATTTCGAAGGTGTCCCATTCCAAGCCAAGCCATAGGACGATCTTTGTAAAACAACTCGAATCCATCTCTCCAAAAGCAATACAGAGATGTAGACAAATAATCGGCAATCCACAAATGTGTTACAGCCAACATTAGTGTAATACGAGTCTAAAGTATAAATAAAATCTCAATTAAGAAACTCATCACAATTAACTAGCTATATTTGGGACTTTACTTGGTTTTTAAACGGTTTGTCTTGTTGTGAGATTTGTAAAAGATTTTCCATTGAGAACTGTCGTCTCCATAAAATAAAAATTATACAAATAGACCACAGGGCATTGCAAACTGTCCGCATGTTGCCAAACAACTGTTGAGGTTTATCCAGAAAATTAAAATTCATATCTAAAATCCAAAACTCAGAAAAAAATATTAAAAAGTAGACGTGTAAAACGGCCGTAAGAACCTGTAATACATTTTGACACATTCAATGATAACAAATACTCTGAAAGTTAGATAAAAATTATTTGCTTTTATATTTTATGAAATGCAATTTTTTAAAGTGCTTACTTGCTGAATTTTGTTAGTATGAATTTTATAAATTCCCCAACAGTTCTTTCTCATTCGAAATGGACACATGCAAGTGTAGTACATAAAATTTAACAAAGGTACTATTTGCTGAAATTCTTGTGAACGTATTTCGTCCCTCTGTTTAATTCCAAAGCTATTAGTAAAACCTTGGAGATTTAGAAAAAATGTTGTAGCGGCCGTATTCATTTTCATCCTGGCTTTTGTTCAGTGAATATTTATAATTTACAGATGTTTGGTACTACTACATTAGCTACAAAAAACACATCGAAACATTAGAATATGAAACGTGTAAGTGAAATTTGCTTTGTGAAGTATGAAGTAGCAAAGACTGTATGACATTGTCAGTTGTACGTAAAATGTAATCTACTTCATGATTAATTTAGTTCATATATTTCCTATCGATTTTTTCCTTCTTCAATTAGTAAAATTGCACTAGAAACATTTGTATTGTACGCCCGATCAAGAAACACGCCCAATATGGAGACTTTTGACACCGGGTGGGCCCCTTCTGCTTGTAAGTGGAATGTAAATAATCTGAATAGCTATATTATAATCCTCTTTGCTAAGCCCGTTATGACTGCAGGGTGGACTCATTTAAATTGGGCATTATTTTTTGTATGCCTAGTGATTTTAATATTGAATGAAATTGACATTTGCGACTATTTGTCCTATCTGTATGAAATGACCGAAATAAATCTTAGTTTAATAAGAGCATCATGGTAAGTACGCCCTTAATAAACACGAAATAGTATAATTACTAGTAACATTAAAACTTTTTACTAATACAATAATTCCAAATTCAGCTATCAGAAAGATTAATGTTTGCTATGAGATTTTTATTTTAATCATTTTGATTTTGACAGCATGTTAACCATTTAATGAAAATGCAAAAATTTAAATTGGCCGATATGTTATAAAAACGAAAAACTGAACAGATTAGAGACTGTGTAAATATTTTTACTTCGCAGTTTCTATCCAGAACTGTTCTCAGTATTTGTCAAATTTAATTGTGATTCTGTCAGTTTTCCATTCACACACGATTTTGAATTGTCATTGCTGAAGAATTGCAATGAAACTATTAAATAGGTTGCATAAAGACTCAACAGCTAGAAAAAAGAACAAATCTGTTATAGTAAAAAAATACAACTTTAATTTGATTGTTGATAATAGATGTAATTGGTTGTTTTTAAGGTAATACAATTTTGATTTGATGCAGTTATTGTTATATTAAGTCCTTGTAATAAAAATAAATTATAAGCTAGCTAAGACTACTTACCGTTCCAATAAATCCGTATGTAATTGTATACAAGTGACCAAATGACAGCCCAATATTTGTAGTCGAGGATTGGGTAAGCAGCATATTATAAACTTTTTCGTTGTACTTACTGTTTTCATCTTCTGGTTTTCTTTCCAAAATCTCCTTCATTTTGTATTCATTCAGCCATTTCCTCAAATGATTTATCTGAAATTGGCGTCAAATATCAACAAGTCACGATAAACGAATCAATACTATTCAAAATTGAGATATCACAAGGTGAAAATTTATACCGTAGGTATATTACGTTTTGCTAATCCTGAATCATGCTTTAAATAATATTACGTAATGAAAATGAATGATAACATTGATTATAAATGTTTAAATCACACATACGTTATAATTAGCTCTAGCTGCAAACACTAGTATTAGAATTTGAACTATGAAAAATTTAGTGTACTCCCACTCTAAAAGAAGACTACTTGAAATTTTATGACGTTGTTCCAGAACTGAGTGAATGTAAGTACAAAGAAATGATACTACTTCTAGTGGAACTGTTAATGCAATAAATCCATTGATGCATTTAGAAACATCACTCACATATTTATACCTAGCAGGTATCTACAAAGGCACAGATACAAATAAAATTAATTTCAATTAAGATACTGTTATCAATTGTGATATTATTTAAATTAGTAATAACCGATAATGTTGTATTATATTAGTAAAATTTAAAAGTTTGTGACTAACCTCAGAAATATCAATGTCTACGCTTTGTAAAAATTTATAGAAACTAATGCTGCTTTGATAAATCATATAGGAACAAATTAAAATAATCAGATCAGAGCAATAAGAAAATATATGGGTATATTCGTATGTCCAGGTACAAAAGGTATAGACAAAAATTCTCTCCCCATTCGTCAAGTGATCATAAGAAATATTTCGAAGGTGTCCCATTCCAAGCCAAGCCATAGGACGTTCTTTGTAAAACAACTCGAATCCATCTCTCCAAAAGCAATACAGAGATGTTAACAAATATTCGGCAATCCACAAATGTGTTACAGCCACCATTAGTGTAATACGGGTCTAAGGAAGAAATAAAACATGAATTATTAAATGCATCATATTTATTATCATTTTTGGAGTTTACATGGTTTCTTTGTCCTTTGTCCTTTTGTGAGATTTGTAAAAGATTTTCCAATGAAAACTGTCGTCTCCAAAGAATGAAAATTACACAGATAGACCACAAGGCATTGCAAACTGTCCGCAATTTGCCAAATAACTGTTGAGGTTGATCCATAAAATTAAAATTCATATCTAATATCCAATACTCAGAAAAAAATATTAAAAAGTAGACGTGTAAAATGGCAGTAAGAACCTGTAATACATTTTCACACATTCAATGATAACAAATACTCTGAAAGTTAGATAAATGTTGTATGAAATGCAATTTTTTAAAGTGCTTACTTGCTGTATTTTGTTAGTATGAATTTTATAAATTCCCAAAAAGTTCTTTCTCATTCGAAATGGACACATGCAAGTGTAGTACATAAAATTAAACAGAGGTACTATTTGCTGAAATTCTTGTGAACTAATTTCGTCCATGTTTTGATTTCCAAATCGTTTAGTAAAACCTTGAACGTTTGGAAAAAATGATGTAATGGCCATATTTATTTGCATCTTATTTTTGCTCGTTTTGGTCAGTGATGAATTGTATATTTCCTAGCGTCGGGGAAAATAAATGTTTAAAGGAGGAAAAGATTTATTGCATTGCATGTACCACTTGGACATGAATTAAAGAGAAACATTAGATAATGAAATGTTCAGTTGAAACATGTATTGTGTATAGCAGCAAAGATGGAATGGCATTATAAAAATTACTAGTTTACTTATCGTTCCCCCATGACATCCAATTACTTCATCATGACAGCAATTTGCTACACCTTACACTTAATTTGTTTTAACATTGAGAGCAGACCAGATCTATTGTTTGTTTTGTGGGTTGCAATAATTCAACGAAAGAAAAGTCAATTTATTGCTATAAAAATGGAATTATAATATAATTGTACTGCATTAAACTAATTTTATTGCAAGTGCAGAATTTGTGATTGACAAAATTTCACATGAAAATAATTTTAGATTGCAACACAAAATTACACTTTTAGATTGATGTTCAGAAAAATAAACACTTAATTTAGAAATCATTCAATTATAGTATGAATATGATGCATCATTAATTTAGCTCATTTCATGTTGACTTTTTTAGCATTAAAATTGTGCCACAAGTATTTGAAGTTTTCACAAATCATTATATAAACTGATGGAAACAAAAAGTGCCAGTTATGTTTTTCAAAGCGAGCCCAGATGAATTATGGAACATTTCAAAATATCTTTTACATTCACATCATCTCTCATTAAATATTGCCAACCAATTTATAAAGACGACACGTCGCACGGTGGCACGAGCCATCTGTGCTCCCCTCGGTGCGTTCTTACCCTTGATAAATAAATATACAATTACTGGTCACATTAAAACTTTATTCTTCAAACAAGTCTAATTAAACATCTAGTAAATGTTATACTATGAAACTGTGACTTTGATCATTTTGATTTTGAAAGCATTTTGATCATATAATCAAAATGCAAAGAGTAGCGATTAGCAATTGGCTTTTATCTGAAGTACGAAAAACTGCAGAGAGTGGATTGGGACTGTAAAAAGCATTTTAAGTTCACAATTCTATCCAGAGCGAGTCGAAGAATTTGCTACATTTATTTGTAACGTTGTCTGTGCTCCAATCACCATCGATCTTGAATTATTATTGCTGAAGAATTGCAATGAAACTATCAAGTAGGTTGCATAAATACTCAACAGCTGGAAAAAGAACAAACATTTTGTCATGCAATGAAAATAACAGTGTGTAACTTTAATATGACTGTTGATAACAGATGTAATTTGTTTCTCTTACAGTAGAGTTAATACAATTTTACAGTTAAATAAAAATAAATATAAGTAAGGCTTATAAAATATTGTAAGTACTACTTACGGTGCCAATAAATCCGTATGTTATTGTATACAAGTGACCAAATGACAATCCAATATTTGTATTTGAGGACTGTGTCATCAGCATATTATAAACTTTCTCGTCGTGTCTACAGTGTTCATCTTCTGGTTTTCTTTTCAACAACTCCTTCATTTTGTATTCATTTAGCCATTTCGTCAAATAATTTATCTGAAATTGCGTGAATTATCAACAAGTCGTAATAAATGCATCAAAATGATTAAAAAACGAAAAAACATTTCTTGCATAGTTTCACGTTGTTCGGATGTCCGTCCGAACACGAACACGATAACTCAAGAACGGTTTGAGCTAAGGGCTATAAATTTGCTACACATACTATTGATGTTGTCTAGTGTAAGGTTAAGTTCGAAGATGGGATAAATAGGTCAATTCCTTCCTGACCTTTGCCCCATCAATGTGTCTTTGTATAAGTACTAGGCTTGAAAGTATTGCTCCGATTTAAAAGATAATTTAGGGAAAATTGTACGTAATATTAATGCATAATCCAGTCATTTGAATTCATTCATTCATTTGAATTCCTCATATGCAATAATGCATATGAGGAATATTAATTAATATTAAGTTACTTCCTTGTTTCGCTACACCCGGTAGTGACCGGTTTATTCAAAACTAAGTTATCACAGTGAAAATTTAATAGCTATATTACGATTTGTTAATCACGTTGTAAATATCATTATGTGATAGTGATGATTGATAATGTTAAATATGAATGTTTAAATCGCACATACATTTCGATTAGCAGCAGCTGCAAAGCCTAGGATTAGAATTGTAACTATGAAAAATTTGAAGTACTCCCACTCTAAAAGGAGACTGTTTGAAATTCGATGTCGTTGTTCCAGAACTGAATGAATGTAAGTACAAAGAAACGATGTTACTTCTAGTGGAACTGTCAATGCAATAAATCCATTGATGCATTCAGAAACGTCACTCACGTATTTAAACCTAGCAGGTATCTATAAAGGCGGAGATAAAAATATAAAAATAAAATTAATTAATGCTTCATACTCATACCAATTTAATTCAAGAGATACTTTTTACCACACGTTAACTAACGATTTTTTGTAATTAGTAATAACTGGTGTTGTAATTTTAATATAAAACTTAAAAAATAAGGACTAACTTCTGAAATATGAATGTCTTCACTTTGTAAAAAATTAAAAAAACGTCTGCTGCTTTGATAAATCATGTATGAACAAATTAAAATAATCAGATCATAGAAACGTGAAAATATATAGTTATATTCGTATGTCCAGGTACAAAATGTATAGACAAATATTCTCTCCTCATTTGTCAAATGATCATAGGAAATTTTACGAAGGTGTCCCATTCCAAGGAAAGCCATAGGGTAATCTTTGTAGAAAAACTCAAAACCATCTCTCCAAAAGCAATACAGAGATGTTAACAAATATTCGGCAATCCACAAAAGTGTCAGAGCCGCCATCAGTGTAATACGAGCCTAAAGTAGAAATAAACCGCCAATTAAGAAATTCATCACAAATAACTTTATATTTGGGGCTTTACTTGGTGTTTGAACGGTTTGTCTTGTTGTGAGACTTGTAAAAGATTTTCCAGTGAGAACTGCCGTCTCCATAAAATGAAGATTACACTGATGGACCACAATGCATTGCAAACTGTCCTTAAATTGCCAAATAAATGTTGAGGTTGCTCCAAAAAATTTAAATTCACGTCTAAAATCCAATATTCAGAGCAAAATATTGCAAAGTAAATGTGTAAAATGGAAGTCAGAATCTGTAATACGTTGTTGACACTTTCAATAAGCAAAAATACTCAGAAAAGGTTGATATTTGTTTTAATTTAAATGCAACATTATTAAAATACTTACTTGCTGAATTTTGTTAGTATGAATTTTATAAATTCCCCAAAAGTTCTTTCTGATTCGAAATGGACACATGCAAGTGTAGTACATAAAATTTAACAAAGGTACTATTTGCTGAAATTCAATCTGAACGTATTTCGTCCATATTTTCATTTCCAAATCGCTTAGTAAAATCTTGAAAATGTTGAAAAAACGTTGTAGGGGCCTTATTCATTTTCATCTTGTTTTGCTTATTGATCATTTGTATATTCCTACTATCGAGGAAATTTAACTTTTAAAAGAGTGAGTGATATTTGTATGCTCTACTTGTACTTGTACATAAATTACAGCGTAACATTAGAATATGGAATGTGCAATTGAAAAATCCTATGTATTGTGGTGGTAAAGACGGAATGACATTGTTTATAGTTGTACGTAAAATTTAATCCACATATCGTATTTTTAGTTCATTCCATATTTCCTATCGACCTTTTCATTCTTCAATTAATAAAATTGCACAACAAACATTCAGATTGTATGCCCATCAAGAAACACATCCTATATGGAAACAAAAAGTGCCACTTATGGTTGTCGAAGCAAATCCAGCATAATTAAAATAACATTAAGTGAAATTATTTTTCGTATATGAAAAAATGTAGTATGCATTTAGTATATCAACAGTAGTATAGATATACATAGTTGATATAGATTCCTAACATCTAATCTTTTGGACTTCACATTTATTCCAATATAAAACCGATATTATTAAACACGTCTAAGTACAAACGTACTTGTGGCTATGATAAGAGTTAGGTTCCAAATATGTGATTTCATTTATATTTTTAATCCGTGAACATGAATTTGCCTTTGCATTGCAAAGCATCTGCCAAATCCGAAGAGCGTCCCAGCTGAATTCTGGACATATCAATATATTTACCGTTTATCGCATCTTACTAAATATTGCTGGAAAATTTATAAATACGGTGTAATATAATATAATGATTCAATGATTTTTAATATTATATGCGCTTTATGACTTCACTTTTATTCACATTATGTTAAGTTTAATTTCTATATTGACAGCTTGTAGCAGAAATATCTGCATTTGTATCAGCAATAGTTTAATGTTGCAAAATGTTATAGTTCATCAATCTTATAATCAGTTAAATTAGTTTTCTTATAATCAGTTAAAATATTGATGATATATATTATTATACAATAAGTCCGTGTCCTTGTTTCAGTGATAAGAGTCAGGTACAAAATATTTTTAATCCGTCAACATATATTTTCCCTTTGCAAAAGCCTCCGCCAAATCCTCCATCCTGTTCAATTTTGTTAATGAATTACTTCATGAATGAATGAATTACTTTAGGTGTCTTAAGTTAACTAATGATTTTTCTACAAACGTTGAATGCACAATAATAAATGAAAAATTGCAAATTAAAGAATGAGTTAATTACGGGTTATTGTCTCCATCCCTTGAGTACATCCTACAGTTAAACCAACTGCAGCGACAATCCTGACTACCAGACCAGTCCACGCATTGTTGCGAACTCACACATCCGCCACCGCAAGTAGCCTTAAAATCCGGAAATTTGCAAGTTTTAGTGAGGAACTAATAAATAATATTAAAGAAAATGATTTTACTTACAAGTGTTCCTATTTCAGCGGAAAACGCGGTTGAAAGTATACAACAAGAAACAAAGAGGAAAATGATGAATTTATTCATTTTGATTTGCAGGTTATTTGTCTTCTATAGTGCAGCTAATTGATTTTCAAAGTTAAACTGAATGAATGCTTAAAATGATGTGAATTAAAAATGCTTTTATACTCCCTAGACTTATCTATTCAACTCTGTTATTCACAAAGTTGCTCGTAAACAGATAAGCCTTAATTGGAATTAATGACATTTGATTTGATTTGATGACTTTATTTGATTGACAGCACCAGACAACCGAAGCTGTTCTCTCCCAGGTGTCACAATGAACTCATAACCTACTCAACTAATACTAATTTTATCTATTTCCACTTAATAAATATATTTTCCAATAACATCATTATATACTCATAGAGATATTCGCACAATCTCATTTTTAAAATTTGTTCATTAATACTAGCCTTAGAGTGACTT
>JABASD010003004.1:0-22493 GCA_019776165.1 Pogonognathellus flavescens
CCAGATTCGAGAAAAATGTTTTTTTCAGAAATTCACTGCCGAATACCGAAAATGTTCATATTTTTGGCCTCTCAGTCCAATGCAGACCATTCAAGCCCCCTTATACGAAATCCTAAATACGCTCTTGGTCTCGAGCTACATTAAAAGTTATTCCGGTTGTATTTGCTGTACATCTCCAGTTTATCACCCTGGTCTGTTTAAACGCCTGGTATAAGTAACATAGTAAAGAGTACAGATTGATTGCTTTGCTTATATTAAATACTAATGTTTTTCATACGTGTAAGGTACATGTAAGTTTGTGGCATTAAATTTATGCTATCTATTAAAATGAAATAAAGTAAATATTTATTCATAGTTTGTTAACAGTTAAAGAGGCAGGGAAGAATATCATGTTCTGTTCAAACAGATTTATGAATCTATCGTTTATGGATGACAAACGTATGTGGCTTTGGAACCAACGTAGAACCCACGTCAACTTCGATTTCTTTCGCATAAACAACATTTGGATCGTGCTGAAATGTATATCTTTGACATAATCCAACTGTGAACAAAAAGAGTTCGTCTTTGGCCCAAGCTTCTCCTGGGCAAGTTCTCTTTCCATATCCGAAAACAATGTCCACAGCACTTCTGATGTTTCTGAGAATGGCTGTGCAGTCGTCATTTAAAAATATTTCCGGGCTAAACACTTCCGGATCTTTCCAATAGGCTGGGTAGTGTAATGCGTCATAAATGTTGGGTATGACCATTGTTCCTTTAGGAATTAAATATCCATTAAGAGTAACATCCTCCGAGGTTTCATGGGGAACAGCCAATGGTGCAATGGAAGAAAATCGAAAAATTTCCAAAACGAACGCTTCTACGTAAGGCAAACTGAAAATGAATAAATAATTTACATATAAATTCTCCGATTAATTTTAAGAAAGATTAAAAAAAAATCCAATCTACTCAAAATGAAATTAATTTAACTGGGATATATTTACAAACAATGAAGAAATTTACTTTTGACGGTCTGACAAGGAAGGAAGTCTGTCTGTTCCAATGACTCTGTCAATTTCTGCCTGCATTTTCTTTTGTTTCTCTGGATGTCTAATTAAAAGTGCAACTAGCCATGTTAAAGCTGTGGACACAGTCTCAGTTCCAGCATTCAGTAAATCCCCGATTACACTCGTAATGTTTTCTTCTATAAAAATAATTTAATATGCAATATTAAATTATTAATGCGTTCTTCGTACACAACATTTATTATTTTCGATTAGATATTTGATTAATTGTGCATAAATTATTTTTGCTTGCTTCCACTATCTCCAAAGAAAGACGAAATTGGATCCGTTGTATTTTCCAATTTTTGCAAATAAGCGTCAACAACGTCACGAGGTTCTTCGTCCAATTTCATGTACTTCTTGTGTGTTTGAATTGTTGTGTTTACAAATTCGTTTGTTTCTAAGGTTGACTGTACAAAATTATTCCATTTGGAGATATTAGGAAATAATTGACAAATTGTTGGGAAAAAATAAACCAAAGGATTGGCACCAGCAGCAATTCTACGCCACAATTCATAAAACAGTTTGCAATTCATCGTTAGGTATTTTAAAATTAAAATTTTCTTTAAAATGTCACAAATGAGCTATTTATTTACTTTCGTGTGAGTCCCAGAACATGTTTAAATTCCTCATCTTCCTCATCACAGCTTTCTCCAGTGACTATTGTCCACAAGGCGCCTACAGCCGTTGCATTGAACAATTCATTATTAACTACGACTTTTCCTGTTTGCTTGTCAAATGTATTGAAAAGTTTGTTAAGTTGTTCCATTAATAAAATCTCGGATGAATTTCTGCCCAGCCCAAATGTCTTTAAGCTCTTCATCATAAATGATCTTTGTTCCTCGTTTAGTTTTCCGGTGCTCCATATTATACCTGTAACCGTGAATGGATAACTGTAAAATTCTTATATTTTCTTGAAGATACTATAAGAATCTGAAATAATATTTTACCTGATCGCTTTTCCCCTCTGGTTGGATAAGTAACTTCAAATAGTGGCCGACTTTGAAATTCCTTTCGACTAAAAGCCTTTTTTATAACTTCTAATAACTTCTAAATCGTTTAAAACTATACAACTGTAATAAAATAACTTTGTCCGTAATTTACTTAATATAACAAATAGCTAAAAAATAAATACAGTATATTTTTAAACTAAACAGACCGATAGCTTCCAAAATCCAATGCAATTACATTTCCGTACTTCTTTTTCAATTGCGTTAGTTTTATGTAGGGTTTAGACCCCAAGATGTAGATACTTCCAATGAAGGGCAGACTTAATGGACCTTAATGTTAATCAGTTATAATAATATGACTATAGGTATTTCAAAATACAATCAATTACACAGTTTCTTAAAAAATATGTTTTTATGGACTAACCTGGCGGGTAATTTTTTGGTCTGAAAATATTTCTGTGTCCCAACAGCACAAGAAGAAGGAAAGCAAATACAAAAGTGAGAAGTAAGTTTATCATCTTGAGAACTATCCAAGACTGCCATAACGAAAAAGTTATTCTGGATACAAGATCTGCTTACATTTTTTCTATTGTGGAGGTCATTTGTTAAACACATAGAGTCTTATAGTGACAATGCAAATAATTAATTATTTATACCTATAATTTTTATTATGTGCGTATAATCACATTATATCACATTATCATACCATACTATCCTACTATACTGTATATCATACCCAGATTATAAAAATATGACTATACTTATATACATACTTATAATACAGATACACCTATACATTCTGTATATTTTGAATGAAGTTTGCCCTTGAGTAAAGTTGTTCAGTTTGGTCAGTTTTTTAGCAGACTGAACTTGTAAATCTAAACATGCGTTTGCATTACAATCCATATTATAACATATAAATCATTCTACCATAATCTATACATACTAATAGTATTAAACCGCTATGATTCTACGTAAGGAAATACCACGTGTCATGCAAAAAATATAATATCATGCCAAAAAATGAAACCTACATTGATATTAGAAGATAATTAATTTGCGTAATGGAATTTTTCTTCGACTTTTGCAGTGTTAGAGTTGGATTGTTCCATGCAAATAAAAATAGAAATGAAAAATCTTTAAATCAACCACTCACATCACTAAATTATACTAAAAGGTATCAATTAAACATATGATTGGAATCGTTGTTAATATGATGAATAAAATCAACGAAGAAAGTAAGTTTCTTTATTCAGAATCAAAATTGAACATTGTTGATATTCTTGCAAGAGCTAGGAATACAATCACCTTTTGTACATAATGAGGGAATGGGGTTTAGGTACTAATGTACCTCCGATATCTATTTCTATAGTAGGTGTGTACTCATAATTCGGATCTGATTTAAAACTGTATCTCTGGCACAGTCCGGAAGTGAACAAAAATAGCTCGTCCTTGGCGAAACCTTCTCCCGGACAAGCTCGCTTTCCATATCCAAAAATCAAGTCCACATTTTTACTAACATTTTTTAATATAGCTGACTCATCTTCGGTTAAAAATCTTTCAGGTATAAATGTTTCCGGATCTGTCCAAAGTTTTGGGTCGTGAAAGGAATCATAAACATTTGGAAGAACCATCGTTCCTTTTGGAATTAAGTATCCTTCAAGATAAACATCTTCTGCAGTTTCATGAGGCATTCCCATTGGCACAAAAGACGAATAACGAATAACTTCTAACACAACAGCTTCCACGTAAGGTAATCTGATAACAGAAAACAATCGTGCAAAATATTTTCAAAATATTTCGCCAAATGTATTTTAAAATAAAATAATATGCCTATTTTACAAAAAATGTAGCTTACTTAACATATTTTTTACTCAAAATATTGTATTTATTTAGCGAAAACGTATTGCTACAAAATTATTCGAATACGAAAATGGATGAGGCTTACTGAGGACGATCTGCTAATGATGGCAATCTGTTTGGTCCAACAACTTTGTCGATTTCTTTCTGCATTTTGTCTTGCTTATCAGGATGGCGCATGAGAATTGGCAAAAGCCATGTTAAAGCGGTCGACACAGTTTCTGTCCCAGCTATGAGCATGTCACTCACGAAACTCATCATATTTTCTTCTGTAATGGCAAAAATACAAAGACAAGTGAGATTATTATTTAAATTCATTGTGAATAAAAAGAATTAAAATGGATAGAATCTCAATTTATTTTTTCTTGCTTCCTCTATCTCCAAAGAAAGTGGATGTCGAGTCGTGTGTATTTTCTATTTTCTGCATATAAGCTTCAATAACGTTTCTTGGTTCGTCATCCAGCTTCAAAAACTGCTTGTGTGATTGTACGATATTTTCTGAGAATTTATTAACTTCTAAGGTTGCGTCTACGAAACTGTTCCACTTGGAAATGTTTGGAAACAGTTTTGAAAACGTGGGGAAAAAATAAACAATAGGATTGGCACCCTCTCCCATTCTAAAGAGACATCGATACCAAAATTTTAACAAATCTCCAGATTCATATTTTTAATTGTCCTATTTAAAATTAAAAAACTAAATTACTTTCGGGAAAGCTTTAGAATAGATTTGAACTCTTCATCTTCCTCATCGCGGCTCTCCCCTGTCACAACCATCCATAGGGCATTTACAGCTGTTGCATTGAACAAATCTTTGTTTTCAATCGGTTTTCCGACTGTCTTGTCAAAAGTGTTATAAAGTCTTTTCAGTTGTTCCATCAATAATATTTCAACCGATTTTTTATTGAGTCCAAATATTTTCAGATATTTCATCATGAAATTTCGTTGCTCTTCGTTCGTTTTTCCGGAGCTCCATACAATACCTATAATTGAAATAAATGCATGAAAATCATGAAGCAGATTTTGCTCATTGAGAATTCATATTTTCCAATATTAAAAAAGACGACCATATTAAAATATTTTAAATGTTTTAATTACCGGATCTATCTTCTCCTCTTATTGGATAAGTGGCTTCAAATTTTGGTCGAAGCTGTAATTCACGTTGACTGAATGCCTTTTTAATTGTGTCCAGATCGTGTAAAACAACTCCTCTTTATGCAACAAAATTATGCAAATATAATTATAAAATATTTAATGCATCTTACCTTAAGATTATTTATTGCTTATTAAAAACTTCATTAAAACTTACCGATAACTTCCGAAATCCAGTGAAAAAATGTTTCCATATTTCTTCTTTAATTCAGTTAATTTTACGTATGGTTTGTTTCCTAGAACATATATGCTTCCAATAAATGGCAAACTGAATGGACCTTTAGAAAATGAAAGAATTAAAAAATAAAATATTTTTATTCAATTCTGAGTAATTTATATGCAATGAAATTAATTTTGCTATAAGGCATGCCTGGAGGATAGTTCTTGGGTCTGAATAAACTTCTTCGTGTAATAAGTAAAAAGGAGAGGAAAGCAAATACGAAAGTCAGAGTAAGTTCTATCATCTTGAATGGTATTTCCTAAATGAGATAACTTATAACCAATGCAAAGTATTAGTAGCTAACTTCATAAATAAAAAAGTGTGATGTAAGAATTATTATATTGTCTGTCATAGCCATCGGACTATATTACATGCATTCATTATATCTACACAAATTACAATAGCATGCCTACATAAAATACGGAACTTTATATAAACTCTATCTGTCAAACCATATAATATTATTAATATCGTAGAAATTTTGAAAAAAAGCTTACTGCTAAAGATTTGTAAAACTAACTAAAATATTTCATGTGCCAACACAAGCAAAGACAAAATATCTTCAGAGTATTACAGATAGACTTTTCCATCAATCAAGCGACAGGCGCACTTAATTTGTGTTCATTTTCCTTAAAGCAAACCATCAGAACGGCGTAATGAGTACTAGACTTATTCTATNGTACTAGACTTATTCTATGTAGTGCAGCTATTACCTCTTAAAATTTTTATAAGCATTTGCAAAAACCTTTAAGATTTTTCTTTTGTTAAATTTTACAAGGACAACGCTGAAATTTTGCATGCTTGCTCTACGTTGATGGAATTCTGAACAAATGTTTTTTTCTCTCGTGGAGGTTACTTTTTCAGTTGTATTCGGGCTTTGGTGAAGTTACGCATACACGTTCTTTATTACTTAAATATTATGTAAGTATTACAGCACATCTGTCAGTTCTGAGTTGGCTATAACAATAAGTCCGTTTTTTGTACAACTCGTTACATATTACAGCTAAGCTAACATACCTAGATAGATTACTACCAATTTTGCATTCATTACATTGCTTATTCTTCATACGTTAATAGTTAATATTAAATCAATCCACCTACCTAATTCTCAATTAGCACTTTTATCCCGGGGGTGGGTGTATCTATGTATGGGCTCACCGGGCTTGAGTTACATATACGTATAGTGATAAAAGTGTGATATTCTAAAAGTGTGTTATTAAATTTGCTACTCACACTGCTGGTACTTGTGTATTTAGGATATTCGCTAAATTATGCCGGTACTCACTTTTTAATCTTTGTGTCTTGTAACGTAGCATTACATATATTATGATTGATTTAGTCCCTCAAGCTGAAACTAATGAAACTATAAGTAATTAATAATATTACATTACATTTTAGAAATCGAACATATATTTTTGTAACTATTTTATAAATTCATATAGTTTATTTTCAACAAATGATTTAGTTGTCCAATTGCCTATTAACTAAAGTACAATAGTTAATTAAACACCTAAACCTAGTTTAATCTAAATAACTACAAAATAACAATTTATATATATCTAATTCTTCATAGATGTAATCTGACAGTCTTAACTTTAGTAATAGGCTTTTGACAATGATTGGTGATTGGTTAAATTATTGTGGCTCAAATAGAATCATCAATGTAATAGCAAAGGCGACGCTCAAGAATCCAAAAGCTCTTAACAAGTTGATCCTCACTTTATTCACCTAAATCAATCCAAAGTTTCAGTTAAAATTTGACAACTACTAACTACAGATCACAGATTAACTACAATACTGATGAAAAATTGCACTATATAAAAACAGAAAAAGGTAAAGATTTAAAATAAACATTACTGGTAAATTAGCAATCCAAAACCCCCGCTGGTAAAATACTTCCGCGAAGGTAAGATAACCCGTTCTTGGAGTCCCCAGTGCCCACGGTGCCCAATAGAAGTACATCTATTAACAATAAAGATTAAACCTGTATTGATTACTGTCTCCAATTAGAGATGAAAAATTGAAATTCCTCCAAGAGGATATTTAGTTATCATAATAATGTTCTTGCAGAACTCACGGTCATAACAGCTTGAAATGCAACAAAGAAAACAAACCATACACATAGCACGATAAAGAAAGGTGAACAACCTTCAGTTCTTCGGGATTCATGTTGAAATGTTACGTAACGGAGAGTTATTACTGCAATTATAAAAAATCATCGAAGCGTTTTTTCCAAAAATCTACAATTTGCTAATTTTCAGTTTATAAAAAAATGATTTAATTATTTATATTTATTACGAAAGTACAAGTAGGCGATTAGTCCAGAGGCACTGGAAATTGCAGTACTAAAATTGGGGATGTAATCAACCTCTCGTTTCGGTGGTTCTTCAGTCTCAACAAACAAATTCCTTGAAAAGTACACTAAGAAAAATATAATGCTAATATACGCAAAAAAGCGATGCGGATGTCCAGTTCCAATGTGATATTTGTCAACTCCATCAGAATTTTCCAAAACTGCCAGCAACCACGAACAGCTGATGCAAATCGCTGCTCCTAGCAAAGCCAATTTATAGACCTGAAAATTAAATATTACAATTATTAATTTGTTATTGAAAAAGAAGCTTAAAGTATGAAGTGTGTTTCTAGGAATGTAATCTATTTGGAATACATTTTTAAGTAAAACTTACCAAAAACAATTTTGGAATTTCCTTTTTTGAGTATTTGAAGTATCGTTTTATAAAGGTTGCAACTGGGATAAATAAAATCCAAGACAGCAGCATTAGCAATCCATGGACGTAATACATTTTGGTTATAGAAGATCCAAAAATGTTCACCCAGCGTACAGGTCGATTTTTGAATTTCCCACTCAATTGTCTCAATCAAATATTTTAGTACAGACTAAAAATAACACAATCAATGCTCCGCTGCAAATACACCACACCATGTGATGTTAATAATTTAAGCGTAGCGTAAGTTAATTGTTTGACGCCGTCAGCTTAGTCAGCTATTTGTGTATCAGAGATCTTCATGTGTTATGTTACCAACATTCCCAAATTCACAAAAAGTCGTATTTTAACAAAGTTGGGGAATCGTATGATTATTATGCTTTTGTGAGCTTGAATGAAACATGCATTTTTTGTTTTTACAATATCAATGACTTGACTATTTAAGTCATTAATCACGCAAAACAGACACACTACAAAACATTGGATAACTAAACACTGATTTGGTTGCTCTGAAACATTATATGTAGCGTTATAAAGATGCATATATGAATATGAACTTAAAATATCTTTTGCACTATAATTAAAACGCTTTTCGAAATTCGTTGCATTTAGAGTCCTTAGTTGGTTAAAAAATTAAAACATGTCAAAAGAAGCTTTTTCCCAAATTTAAAAAAAATTCCCTACTCTCAGTCTCAGATGAACGAATAATAGAATAAGGTAATGTCAAGCTCCATAATCACGATTTTTTCCACACTTTCATTAAATAGAATGTGTGTGCAATAAATCGGAATTCTGCCGGTTGACATTACCTTATGATCCAATAGAATATTCTGCCGAATAGTACAAACAAACAAGTGTACATTATTATAATACATGTAAAATCCTCTTTTCAACGCTACCTTATTAGTATGGTGCTAGAATTGTAGCGACAAAAGAATTTTTGTGACGCGGTGGTACACAGTCGCGTGGCTGTGAATATTCTTTCAGCAACAATGGAAAACACATTTCATGCGATTTTAATTATGTCAAATTCATAAACATTCAAAGTGCATTCAAATTTACAAATTATTAGTTAATGTTTAAACATTTTTAGAAATATTCTGCAATTGAAGTTAGAAGTCAATTTGTGAACGCAGCTTAAGGAGTCGATTTGCGAATGAATGTATATTTTTCCTCTAATCAAAAATAGATTAGTACACCTCAAATTCGTATAAAGAATTTCCATACTGACTCCCGCGTTTTAGTACAAACATCCTCACATATTTAGCAGGTGTCGGAGCGAAAGTAACTGAATCCTCTTCTCCATTCCCATGAAGTTCTTGGAATACAGTTTTCCAATAAACTAAATCCACAGATGTTTGAATTTGATATTCTTCCGCAAATGCTACTTCCCAGAATAGTTTAACCTTTTTTACATATTGTAATTTTCCCAAGTTAATGTAAATCCATTCGAAATCATTAAATATGCTGCTCCATCTGGTTTCCATGTATCCATCCACCGCAAATCGAGCTAAAAATTTTTCATTGAAGTTCGAGCTTGAAACTGCCGTTTGATTAAATGCATAATTTTTGGACATGAAAACACCAACATCCCCTTGGTGAATCATTTTAGGATTCTTAAATTTTGTAATAAAATCTTCGGGATCATTATTCCAAGAAGAATTTGTAATTGTCAAATCAGAAACCGTAAACCACGCCAATTTAGGGCAAGCTTTTAAAAGTTCATCTGTGGGAGCAGAGTACATCATTTCTAGGGATAAAAGTTTATCCCCGGAAATTTCAATTAAGTTTTGATACTCTTTCACAGTTGGTTCTTTTGTTCCCTGCAAATATATTGAAGATACGTCAACGTATTGAGTTCCGGGCCAGTAATCTTGAACATTGTTAGGTTCTTCCTCTCTTCCGTGCAGGATAGACCACATCCATACAATTGATTTAAGACGGTGATGCTCTTCAAAATGGTCATGTGTTATTTGATACAGTTTCTGACTACCGTTGGATCCTGGAATTCCGCCCCACCAATTCCCATCCGCATTTATGCCTTGCATGGGATCAAGAATTGTAATCACGCCCGAAAGCTCTAATTGTTTCAAAAAAGGGGCAATTGAGTTTAAACGGATTTTCCATAGTTTGTTCAATTTGCTGCCGTCTGTTAGCAATTCCGTCCACTCGTCCGTAGTTAATCTTTTAGAAATGTCTTCTTCCTCACAAGTGTCTTGCACAGTGGGGGGACAAAGAAATAATTTTAGAGACAATAAAGACCCGGATTTCCATTGAGATAGTGTTTCATCCAGTAACAATTGACGATTAAGAACAGCGTCAATGTCAAACCTTAAGTCTGTACTCCACAGTCCTGGATACGCACCTGTCAGGTTCTGAAGTAAACGTGGTGCTTTATTAAAGTCGGTGAACCAATTGCTTATATGACTTCCAGAAATTATATTTGACCCAGAAATATATTTAAGATAATTCAGTAGTTCCGTCTTTGTAACTTCTGGCAAAACGGTCTTCCAGCATTTCGCACCACGAAAGTCTATATTGCAAAAAGTGTTAAATCAGTTTTCCGATTTACGTTCGGTTGGAAAAAAAATTGTACGTGAAATAGAAAGCAAAAATTACCAGTTAAAGTGCAGGGCGAATTTAAATTGTTTGCAAATGAATGTGGCACGTTGGCAAGCAGTAACACTGTGGCAAAACCGAATATACAGCAAAACTGCATTTTAAATTCGTTCCGAGTGGTATCTGCATGAGAAATGTCAGCAATATGTAATTATTTCAGTTAGAACGAAGTATTAAATAAAAGTGAACAGGGAAATACTAAATAAATTAGAATTATTATTATTATTATTCATTAAATGACGATATCCTCAAAATAGAGGGAATTTCATCGTCAATATTGTTACAATGTAGATTTCAAGATTAGTCTTACAATATTATCCAAAGAAACAAACAGGAAAATATGTTCCATAATTTTTCCTTTTCCATGAGGCATACATGTTATAAATCTCATTGTGCTAATTTTAAATGGTTTTAAGCTTAAAATTGCAAATAATAGCTGCAAATCATGATCAGTGAATTGCATGTCTACTTTTTCATTCTCTGAAATTCAGAATGCATTTATGACAATTTTTATTGATGTAATGATCTATAGGGACATCATGCATGCATACAATATATAATAATACGTTGCATGTTAAATATTATTTGCTCTTGAACGAAATTCGATTATGCTTTATTAAATGAATTCAATTAAACACAATGGAATCAAATAGTGCATTATTTGATACTTATACAGGGTACCAAAATGGATGTTAACAGGCTTAAAAGAATTCAAATCTATTTCCAACTCATTCTCTGATTCCATTGTAATCAAGCTTTTTCGACCCTCGACCCACGATCTAATTCTATTCAAGAACAAATAATTTATTTTTTAGTTCTGTGCACAAGCTAGTACAATTTTATGAATTTATGAACTTCCTTACTAGAACTAACTAGCAGTTTGCACGTTTTTGCAGAAGCGATTTTCTGTCGAGGTCAAGGAGGATTCTGCAACCGCGGGTATTGTCCTTCTGGAACCCACAGGGTTTTTTTGGGACTCTGGATGCCGTGGCAGTCGAACCAAGTATTGCGTTCCAAAGTATGATATTTATATAATTACTATTTCATAATTTGTTTTGTAGTCGAATTACTCCTTTCTTAGTCGTTTGACATAAACGACATGTATAATATATATATATATACATTATTATTAATTATTATGCTAACTCTTTTTAAAGTGCAGAAAATTTTATTTAATTGCATGACCGCTCTTTTGTATTAAAAAATAATTAAATAAATTATTAAATTATTGGAGAATATTACAATAATTTACACTTTCGGTTTTAAGTAAAGTTAATACTATCGCCAATTGTTACGTGTATTTTTAATTTGTACATTTTTGGGAAAGAAATGTTTTCATTCAGTGTGAAATATATTTACAAGGTGTGGGATATGTAGGCGGTGTGGGTATATAGGCAGATATTCATTATTAGTTACAACATCTGAAGGACTGATTCGATTCATTATATATATTTTATTTTACTATGAATATTGAAAATATCATATTATGCAAAACAGGAGAAATGAATAAATGATTAAAAATTAATTTGAACGACCAAGATAATGATTAAAGATTTTAGTCCTAACCATAAAATACTTTCTATTCATAACTAATAAGTAATTGTCTATGAAATATAAACGCGAGAGGACAAAGTATTTTATTACTCATTTTCATTTGTACATCCATTTTCGTTCATTGAACTATAAAACGAAAGTAATTGTACAATCAACGAATTTCTCTTTTAGCTTTGCTAGTTTAACGAGATTTTTATCAGATAATTTACCTAATTTATTAATCACGGGTACTATGTTGGTTTTTATTATTCGTCATTCTGATACCTAAGCAAATTTCATATACAACAAATATTTAATTCTAGCTGGTATCGATAATAATATTGGTTACAGATAACTCTACTACATTAATACAGACAAACTAATTTTACGGAAAGAATAAATATATTACATAACAGATTACATAATACGGTAACAAAAAGATTGCTCGTTTTTTAGTCACCTACTTTAAAAGTTGAAATACCATTCTTGCCTAATTTAATTTGTAAGATGTTGGTAAACTTTTTTGGTAAATCTACCACAACATACAAAATGCAACTTCAATGTCACGTTTGCAAAATATTTTTTTAAACTTACAATTAATTTCTATTCCACCCCACATCGGAATGATGAGAATTTTAGAAACCTAATGTCGCGTGAGGTTAACGATTTACATTACATCTGTACGATTACATATATAGCTATCAATATTATTATCTTTTAAATGTGTTTTTGTTCAAATGACCGAGCAGAACAACTAGAACTATAAAAGAAATATTAGACGCAATAATCGGCTAAAATAGTGAATTCTGTTATCTATATAGTTAATTGAGTATAGGCGTGTAGTTATGAATTTTCTACTTCTAAATTATATGCGGTTAAGTACAATTAGTAATACTCTACTTGCATTTTTTTAGTACCTATAAGCGTTTATAATAAATATATTGTTATATTATATTATCCCAACCGACAAGTTTTTCAAACAATCAGTATGTGTGCAAAGTGCAAATGTTTCTTTTTTATCAAAATGTTTATTTACATATAAATGTCACCATTTGTTGGGTATTAACATGAACTTCATTGGGATTCAACATTAAACATTTTTTACTAATTTTAGGCCTTGAATATTTTCTGTTTTAATTGTTCCGAGGATGTTTAATTTATAATGTTAAGCTTTTGTTGTTGTTTATTATGATTTTAACAGCGCAATGCTTAATTTCCCCTTATAATTAGATGGTTACAAAAAAGTTATTTTATGGTTTAATTTATAAGTGTGATTTAATTTTAAAGTGACATTTTCCTGTGATTGGTACGATATTATACAAAATATCAAATAAATAATAAAGATTAACAACATTAAAAAAGACAGTTAAGACCTTCAGTTAAAAATAGTAATTGTCAGTGTCAATATTAGAGCACTTAATCACTTTGGTTGATCATTTTAATTAAATTCTATTAATTAATTCCTCCATATACTCCATGCTCTGTAAACATAAAAATACTCTACCCCGACTAACAACTAAACTAAAACAACGTAAACAATAAAAGTCTAAAAAAACAAAACATAACACAAAACTTAACATGCATCCTACTTAATTTTTCTAATTTAATCAAAATGTAAGTAGTGATTTCAATTGATACAATCCCCATAGGGAATTCCAAAATTCCAAAAATTCCAAAATTAATTGTTTGATGTTGGTAACAATTTTTTTCCTTCTCAAATTGTAAAATGTTTTCTATTTTCTCTACCTATATTTTGTATGTATTATTATTTATTAATAAATCTAAGATAAAAACATTGCTAAACATAAACAGGTTTAATTGAGGTCTTGACTGTTTTCCTATAATGCTCCAACGGAGCCAAAGTTAATTTTTTCATGTGACTTGGCTTCTTTTTCTTGCCTCTTTTTCCTTCTTCTTCTCCTTCTCGATCAGATTTTTTAATTAGAGAATTATCAGCGCTTTCTGGCAGTTGCATTTTGACTGTGAGTGCAAGTATAGGAGAATTATTCTTTGAACGAGGAATTGTAATTTCGGCGTGTTGCGGTGCATTATTTGCCTGTTGATAAATTTCACTTTTCCTATCATATTGGTTTTCTGCAGACCATCCTCCGCCCACTTGATTCATTTGTACATCGTTCTGACCATGTTGATCGTAATGTTGATCGTGATGATCATGATATTGAGGTTCGTCATGTTGTTCATACTGAGTTGTTTCATATTGTGGTTGATGGCTGCTCCATCCATGATGAGAATCATGACCTTTGCCACTGACCCAAATAATTGGTCCCTTCCCCTTGGACCATCCATGATGTTTCACATGTTTAACCACTTTGACTTTCTTTGGCTTGGACCATCCCCATCCCACTCCTAAAAATTCTCCCACTTTTTTGTGGTAAACGTGCGCAATGTATCTTGGTGCTCCTAGAATTGCATTCGTCTTCCTTCTGAACCCAGTAGCCCATTTGTTATTTAATCGTTTGAAAAATGACCATTTCTTACTTTTTTTACTTTCTTGAGGTTGCAAATCCCAAGTTTCGGATTTTTGAGGGGCAGTTGATGCTGTAACTTCAATTGCGTTCATGGCATTGCTAGGACTTGAAATTAACTGTTGCGAGGGTGGAACTGGCAAACGTTGACTTGGCTCCCACGGGAGAACTATTTGTCTCATCTGAACATGTTCCGATGGATAAATCATTTGTCGCGATTGCATCACGGGTCGTTGATAACCAAATTTCCTACGGTCCATTTTTTCCATTGGTTTACTTAATTTGCGATGCTCAAATTTGTCTGAGGGTTGAATTCGGTGCTCAAATTTTTCTGATGGCTGCATTAATAATCTGTGCTCAAATTTTTCTGATGGCTGGATTAATTGTCGGTGTTCCACTTGTTCCATCGGTTGAATTAATTGGCGGTGCTCAAACTTTTCTGACGGTTGATTTAATTGACGATGCTCAAACTTTTGCGGTGGCTGAATTAATTGACGGTGCTCAAACTTTTGTGGTGGCTGAGATAATTGACGTTGATCAAATTTTTCAACTGGTCTACTGAAGGGAGTGTGTCCGAATTTCTCCGATTGTTGCATTATCGGTTTCCCATGAACTGTAAGAATTGGCTGAAATAATATTTGTCTTTGCTGAGGTGGTTCCATTGGCTGATACTGGGGTGGTTGTTGCGGTTGCTCAATTTTCTGCATTTCTTGTGGCGCACCATCGTCCTTACTACTTGAATCCAAAGCTATTGATCTCCCACAAACTGAAAATATTTTAGAAGCACCAAGACACATTTTTAAACCATTTATAATCTGTGAACTAACACTAAAATTTAATAAATTGTATTTGTATTAATTCTAGTATACATAAGTTTTGTCTAATATTTTAGCAATGAGTACTCCGAAAATAAAAAAGATTTTATATCCTGAAATTAAATCAAATATATTTAGAATGGTTAACAAATCTATGATAGAATAGTTTTTACAAATATATATTTAATAATTTTAAATATTAACATGGAACTACAGCACGCTCTATCAACTAGGTATTTATTTACTAAAAAACAGAATTATTTCAAAAACTTACTAATTTTGGCTTTTCCTTCATGTACAGTTTTGGTACATATTTCTTCTGCCGACACTACAGCCAGTGTATAAGCTAGCACTAGAGCGAAAAAAAATTTCCACCGCGAAAAAATCATCTTGTCCATTCTGAGTGAAATTGTATACTGACATATTGATTCAGTCTCTCCCATTGAATCTGCCACAGAGTGATCCGTCTTCCATTGATGAACAAGTGTACTTGTGAGAGTAAAGGCATAAAAAGCTACTCATTCATTCATTCCAAGACTTATTCTTTCTAATAAAATATAAAAGGATGCCATTAAATCTTTTCAAGACAATAATATTTTCCGATACACACACATATACACTATACCATCATATATTCTTCCTACATATTATTTCCTATAAAAACTGACACCGTAAGTTGTTGAGCCAAAAAATATACTCAGACAAAATCTTTCGTTCAGCTTTCTAACATACTACTTCACCAATTTAGGTATATATTACATTACAATCCTCCGTGTGAGTAGTATCTGCCTCACAAATGAAAAACATCGTTTTAAGGTAAAACGAAAACGAAACCAATGCAGACAATAATATTATTTTGGAGATTAATTTACTCACTGAGGCTGAATAATACACACTCATGTTACAGAGCAGGCAGACTCACAACAATATATTATGTATGTACTTAGCTGATTCCATTTATATGTCTTTAGCCCAATTAAGATCATCATGCTTAACAAGTTCGAACACATTACTTCACCCTTCACCGACTTTCACAAGCCTAAACTGCATCAAGTCAATGACGGCTGGCTCATTCTTAAATAAAATACACAGACTAACCGTGGCACGTTTGTACATTTGACTCTGACCATCAAACCATCGCATCAGTTTATCAGGAAAGATGCGTGAACGATTAAAAATTTATTTCGCGTGAGGTATAACATGTGGGAATGGATTTTGCAGTGGTGGACTGTGTATAAATACAAATACAGGTAGTATTTAGGAGCAACCTGTAAATTAAAGGCATTAGTAATGAAGGCTACAAGTTCAAGTGAGCATTACAATTAATTTTTCATTTTTAAACAACTTGAGTGAGTGTGTGTGTGGGATTTGCGAAAACTTTGATAGGTACGAACAGCTTGGAGTTTTTATGGTGCACTCTTCTGGTTTATTGTTATTACTCACTACTATGGCATACTACGTGTTATGTGCAAGCTTAATTTAATTGTGCAATAATAGAGAAGGAATGCACAAAATTCTTTTGGTGTTCCATATGCTAACGTTGAAAAGGAGAAAATACCATTGCCTGTGTTCTTTATAATAAGATAGTGTTAAGGAGACGGATGTGTTTTACTATAGAAGATTTAAAACTGTAGTTTCAGAAGAAGCGTTAGTTTTTAAGAATAAAAAATTATCTATTTGCATTTAGTATCTGTGTAGTTAAGCTTGGAGCAATTATACACGAACTTTAAAGCGACCCTTTTAAATAAATTGCTTCAACTGGTACGGGTCAGAGTTAAAAAGTATATATAGGTGCATATAATAATACATATAGGAATAATCTAGGCTAATTTTAGTTTTTGTATTTATATTGTATTTGTGGTATAAACTACAGTATAGTAAGTTGTTTAGAGTTTAGTAATGAATGGCTAGAAGATTTTGGCTTCATAAAATAGATTTAGTACTACTTTGATGAGTGATGACGAGATTTTCTTTTTGGGCTAATGTTAAGTGCAGCCATTTAGTAATCCGATTCTATTTTATTATGCTCGAGTTATAAATGTGTGGACGTACCTATTAAGTAAGTTCAGATTTAGAAATAGGAGGAATATGTAAGATGAATACTGATCAAGCCTCAATTTATATAATATTTTATACTTCATAAAGATTTTAAATTTCAAAATGTAAATAGATTTTTTGAATATATTTTTAACAGTATAGTATGAATTTGCTCCGTACTAGCCAGATATTTTAATCTCATTAATACAAAATAAAATTTTGCTAAAATGTAACACGTTTTAAGCGTTTACTGGTTTTAAAGATTTGTTGTAAATCTAGTAGAAAGAAACAATTTCTTCTCAATCACAAAATTACATTAAAAAGTTACATTAAATAATTCCAAGCTTAAATAAAGTACCTCGCTTAATTTTGTAAATACAAGAAATAGTGTAATTATTTGCTTCAAAAACCAACAAGAGTACTTAATTTGTTCAAACTGCAAAAACATTTTGAATTCGTGACGCACGAATTAAAAATTTCCACGCATTGACTTACAATTCGTGAGTGAGAGTACAAACCACTTTTTCAATAATTTACATCGTCCAATCGAACTAATTAAATATAGGAAAATGTGTTTCATATATCTGTCTCTGGTAACTGGTAGAAGTTGTAGTGAATTGCATTGAATTGAACAAAGCAATTCAGAAAGTACTTATATATTATAGTTTGTAATTTCAAAAATTTGATTTTATCATTTATTATTTTAAATTAAATTAAATGTTACACTTGAATTACATATTATTAATTCCAGTATCCACTAATAATTAATTACATTTTACTGAGTGATGTTTAAACGATATCTAGCTTATTGAAAGAGATAAATATAACATGCAATGTATGGACGCGGCAATCACATTTTGCTCAAAAAGGAAAGTAAATGATAAAAGCAAATTAAAATGCATCTTCCTAGTTTGGCAAAAGTGAGTTTGTTAGTGTTTGCACGCGAATAAAATAAAGGGAGCGGAATGTGTTGGATGTTACACCACACACACATTCACACACTGGAACGCTATAGAAGGAAGAAGATGTTATACTATCACAGAAAAAAATTAAACGATTCAATTGTTGAATCCTATAATTATAAGCTTCATTTTCTAAACATCCTGCATGCAAGGGCCTACCCAGGAGCTTTCTGTTTGGTAGGGGCATTTGGTGGGGGCACCACCACAGAAAACACCGGAAAAAAGGGGCTATTTTACGGCCTTCGGCCACAAATAACCCTTTTTTCGGAATTTGGAGGTGGCACGTGCTCCCAGTGCTCTCGGTACGTCCTTGCCTGCATGGCCCTTTCAATTCGTAGACTGTACAAGGTTTCGCAAGACACTGAACAATTTCTAACCCTTCCCAATAAAAAATACAATGTGTCACTGTCTGCTTCTTTATCTCAATATACCTTTTACTCAATGAGTCAAGTTGTATTTTTAAAATTTGCACATCTATAAGAATACAATATTTATTTTTACATTTTATTTCAGGTACTTGCATTTCGGGTATATCTTTATCAGAATTCATTTAAGATTGCTCCATTGACGATGGCAAACAAAGTGAGTATTTAGAAATTGACCGAACGAAATAAAAAATATACCGAAAGGAGCAAATTTATTTGCCATTAAAACTGCCTAAATCTTTGGTTAACAAGCAAATAGTATGTTTTATGTAAGAGAAAATGGAAACCTGCTACATTCTTTTTCTACGTGGATTAGTGAAGTAAAATCAAAAGATTTCCCCAATTTAATGGCACATGTTTAATATGACTTAAATTTGTGAGGATTTATCGAGGAGAAGTCTCGTAGCGTCAAGTATCTTTTCTGCTTGCCTCTTGTATGTACTTTTACTGTTCAACTGTAAAAAGAATCTCATTTATATCACTCAGAACATATTATGAGTAAAACTTATGTACTACAAGCATTTTTGCGAAGTCACTTTCGCTTATTTTATGAAAATATGTAGTCATATGCCAATTAAACAATCTCAGGTTTGTAGATGTAATACAAAACACAATTATGCTCACTCATCCGTCTCTTTTAATTGTTTTTAATATCAATTTTATTACAAAGCAAATTATCTTCTCTTTTTACCATTCTTATTACACACATAATCAATTTTACTGTACAAGTTCCAGCAAGAACGTATCTACGTGTGGCTCACCAGACGTCAGCCCCTACCCATATTCCGAGAAAAGGATTATTTGGCAAAATAAAAGAATTATTTATAATTTTTAAACCTAGAGCTCCTTCCATGCAGACGACTTGAACCTCCCCTCCATTATAAAATTCTCGATACGCCCTTGAGTTCCACTAACAGGGTCAAACGCTTTGTTCGATAAAAGCAAAAAAATATTTAGGTAGCTAAAATAAAATAAGGTCATCGTCAATGCATTTACATTGATAAAGTTCGAGAAATAAATATTAGTTTCTCCCGTCTTAGTCCATAACTGATTCCAGTCTCTCAACATTTTTGTCTATAATTAATAATAGAGGGCTTATACTAGACAGCAATGTTGACGGACTGACTAGGATTTCTGGGAACGTGTACAGAACAAAAGGCTTTTTAACAATATTTATTTATCCAACAAACAAAAGCTTTGTGACAAAATTAAACCACTGTTCACGGAAATCGGGAAAAAATATTAAAATAGAATAGATTACCACATTAATTTTTGTTCTACACTACACTAGAGTAGTAGTAGTATTGTAAGTAAGAGATACTTACTATGTGGTGGGTAGAATTTTCAATTGGTGAAGAATAATCCTTCGTCTATTAACGCAAATATGTTTGTGTATAAAAATTCTATAAGTATTCCACAAAATAAATCCCTAGTGGGAAGTATTATCCTAGTACCTTACAGATGAATACTTATATGATGTTTTGTCGTAACGGTACATTGTTAGGTAGGTCGCAAGTAAAATGATGCGTTATAAAATGAACTGAAGGTACCTCCACTAACAATAAGTCTTTTCAAATTTACCTACCTAGTTATTTCATTATTCCTTTCAAAGAACTAGTAAAACATTCACAAAACTTTATTTATAAAAATTCAAAATCCTTGTTCTTATACCCTATATGCTTAAGTCAGATTAAGAGAGTATAGATTAAGAGTATTGCAAAGAAAAGAAATTATGGAAAATGCATTTTTACCCATTCTACATTATTTAACCTTTATATATTCGATTCGATAAGTTTATCTGTAAATGACTCTACTTACATCGCAACTTAAATTGGATATTATTTCATTTTTATGAATGGATAAATAAATAAATGCATTTAAAATTTTGTACGTGGATGATTAATTGCTCAAATATATAAATCATTTAATTACAACATTAAATTACATAAAGGTATACAGATAAATTTTCATCAGTATTACAATGTACCCCTCATAATTGAATTAATTGAATAAACCATTTGTACCTGGGTGACAATTGCTCAAGTAAATACATAATTAAATTGTTAAAATACATTCTAAAAGGCTTACAACAGTAAAAATTTATTATCGTCAGTATTACAATGCAACGCTTAGTAATTGAGAAAAATATAAACAAGTTTCAAAAATATAGTAAAATCAAATTGATGATAAATATTATAGTAATTGCAAGGTAAATTCATTCTATGAAATAATATTTTTAACAGCTGTAACCGCATTAACTAGTCCACATCCGAATGAATTATTGGGATACTTATCATCGCTCACGCCTCCACAATTCATTTCTGTTTTCGTTAAATTTCGAATCGGTTGTTTACACAAGGCATGTTTAATTTTATTAAAGTCCCATTTCTTTTTTCCACTCGTAGCTTGCATGAGTCCTACCACTCCGGCCACATGAGGACTAGCCATACTGGTTCCAGACAAAATTTCATACGCTTCATCGTTCGTACAAAATGTAGATCCAATATAGTACCCCGGGGCGGAAATTTCTGGTTTAATTCTGTTTCCTACAACAGGAGGACCTTTGCTGCTAAACCAAGCTAACGTTTTCTGCCTTGTGGTTGCTCCAACCCCAATCACGTTTGGCAAATCTCCAGGAGAATTAGCCGATCCACAATTCGGACCTGAATTTCCCTGAGCAAATACCGAAATAATCCCTACATAGTTCAAAATTCGTATGATTACTTCAAAAGTGGAGTCACCTTGTCCCCCACCCCAACTGTTGTTAACAACATGAGGGGCTTTAGAACAGTCGTACTTGGATTTATCTGGCAAATGAGGACAAAACATAAATTCAAAACAATCAAACACGGCACTGTAATAAAACCAACCGTCATCTGTACCACCTTTACAGGCCATCCATTTGGCTCCAGGTGCAACTCCCACACCGAAACTGCCCGCTATAGTTCCCATGGTGTGCGTCCCATGGCAATATTCGTTTTTGTCATAAGGTGTATCATTTCGGCTAGGTTTACTTTTATACGGATCAAACCAACCGTAAGGGCCAAGATAATTTGCTTTGAGGGCCTGATGGGTCCACCTAACACCTGTATCAATGTTTGCCACTCGAACACCTTCGCCTTGGCTGGCTAAAGCATTTGAACTCCACACTAAATTTGCATTAATTTCCTTGATGTTCCATTCGGGCAATCCGGTTGGTAGATATTTTTCAGCTTCTTTTTCAACAATTGGTGGCTCCAGTTGTATTACTTGCTCTTCCATAATTTCCTCTATGCTGGAGAATTGTTGAGAGAGCTGATCCACCAATTCTTTATTTGCGGCGGGAATGTAAATTCGATTGGTTATCCAGAAACTTTGATGTTGTGTCTTTTTTGCTGCAAGGAATCGGGTAATATCTTGCTGATGTTGTGAGGCGTAACCTTTTAGATCTGCATGCAAGTTTTTTCGTAGATCTTCTGGGGTTTGGAAATTCATCGGGTTGAATTTATCCACGACGGCTGAATTACTCGCCATTGATACAAATACGTTCAGTTTGGTTCCGTTTGGAGATGCTTCAAATTTTCTGAGAAGTGATTTGTGAATATTTGCAACTGATTCTGAATTTTCAATTTCGTTCAATAAAAATAATACAGCAAAATGCCAAAATAAAAATGTGTTCTTCATATTTGCTG
>JABASD010003005.1:0-22485 GCA_019776165.1 Pogonognathellus flavescens
TTTTTTTAGTATTTCTGACTTTTGAATAAGGAAATAGTTGTAAATTGTCTTTATTATACATAAGTGATTATTCACTTTTAGTGTTAAAATTGCTGATTGATTATTCAATTTTACTTAATGCAATTATAGCCCGAAAAGTTTGAAAGTAAATTGGACAAATGGTCAAGTTTGAGTCAGGAAGAAAAAGAAAAAACGGTTGACTCGATATTTGCTGATGATAGCGCAGCTGCTGAGAAACACGTAAGTTTTTTTATTTGAAATACACGTGTAAAAAATAAATTATTTCTTAGGATATATTGTAGATTTTTTAAAATTCTTTAATTTGTAATTAAAAATAATTTTATATGCAAATGAAACAGGCAATTACAACGGACGAGCCCACCCCGCCTAGAAGACTCGTTTACTCCACTCACATCATCGTTCCTTCGTCTCAAATTTCATCTCCCGGATTTTTCTCGTGGATTTCTTCAATTTGGTCCTCCATGAATGACTTTTTCGGAAGAGTGTTTGGAGGTGGACGCAATCGTCGGTCTACCGAATTTGATTACGACGATAGTTTCCAACCAACGATGGGAATTTGGATGGAATCTTTGACTCGTGAAACATCTCCTGGAAAGAAAGCATTCATTGAGCTGATTGACGAACTATGCCGTATTTATTGCGATTCTTGTCAAGATCCTTCACAAATGCTCAATTTTAAATTGGCTGCGAGAGAATTATTGAAATTCGTCTTTGAAGATACAACTGGAATGAATTTGGTCGCCAGCCATTATCTAGATCCAACTTTCATTCGCTCTCTGAAATCGTGCGCCCG
Organism: Pogonognathellus flavescens; assembly: GCA_019776165.1. NCBI lineage: Eukaryota > Metazoa > Arthropoda > Collembola > Entomobryomorpha > Tomoceridae > Pogonognathellus > Pogonognathellus flavescens. The sequence goes on from JABASD010003005.1 coordinate 815, forward strand.
TCAGTGAATAAAAAATTCATGACCGAATCCAGTCTTAAAATGTACAGATAGAATAATTCAAATTAAACTTAATCATGGAGGCATTTGCCGATAAATCATTAATCATATTTAAAATTTCGTTGAACAATTTACACCTTTCATTGTTTAATCATCTAATTTCTTATCTAAATTCAATCTGCAAATGATTATCAATTATTAACTTCAATAAAGCGAAATAATAAAAAATGTAACAAATAAAATTACTCTTATAATTGTGTTGTCAAAACCAATTCGATCCGCATTCCACAGAGGGACTTCACTAGTTTTCCATTGACAATTATATTAAGTTTTTTAAAAGGACTAGTAAAAGTAAAATTTGATGTGTTTATTGAGAATTGAGAATAAGAACAATATTTTAACATATTATATTTTTATTTCGGGATACATAATATACTATATTTCATAATTACAACAGAACATCACTTTACATAGAAGAATGTAAAGTATAAATTTTACTTTATGAGAGAGATGAAAGATGAGACGGGAATTCCGAGCGATTAATTGGAGGAATAAAAAAGTAGCGTTTAGAAAAAGAAAATTATTAAATGAACATTTCACACGTAGAATTTAATTGTAAAAGTAAACTATAAAGTCTTTAGAGAGGTAAAGATTGACGAGGATCAAGTTGATAGCCATTTTGTTAATTGACTTAGGATTTGTTTCCGGGCGTCTTTCAATTGTGGTAAATCACTTGGAGCATCCGGATACATATTAGCACAGTGAGCAGTTCCTAATATTCCCAACAAACATGCAAAACATTAATTTCTTCTTTTCGAAACTTAACTCCAAATTAAAATCAAATTTTCTAAACCATTTGTAAAATTATTTAATTTTTTAGTTGGATTTCTATTTTTGATCTTACCGTCAATGAAAATGACAACGTTATCATCCGTGGTGTCATTTTGACTCGTAATTCCAAGAGCATGCCAAGGATCAATGTTTCCATTTACAAAAATTACTCGAGTAACTTTAATATTTTTTCCGCCATAATATGAGTTGGTCCACTCAAATTCTTTTTCAAGGAAGGTTTGATTAAACCTAATTTTCAATTATTTTGCGCAAATAAATAAAATGAAACAATAAAACGAGTAAAAAACAGGGGATTTGTTTTCTGAGCATTTCTTACCGGGTTCCATAAATATCTCTGCACTGTTTTACGGAATATGCAATTGGGAATTCTTTTCCAAATGGTTGGTCTTCCAAATCAGAGCTTTGGAAGAATCCGAATTCAGTGCACGTCTGCCAAGTCCATTGTCTTTCTCCGGAAGCAACAGAACTGTTCCACTTTTCTTGTTGCATTTCCTTTACCATTTTGCTGTATTTATAATCAGTGCAATTTTTCCCCGTAGTGTTCAGCATTAGATCATTCACCAATGCAAATCTTTCCAAAGGGGTTGTGTCATCGTATTCATTATTTCCAGTAACATTCGTTGTCATAATGTCACAAAGAGTTTTAATCGTAATGTTCGCAGTTTCGGATCCTTCCCATGCTCTGTTGTCTTCATTATACTGAACAATATCCTCAAAGTTTCCAGCAAGAGTTTCGAAAAATGCGGCAACATCTTTACTGTTTCCTCCATTTAATGGGTCACACAACCTGTAAGGGTCATAATCAATCCTTAATATTATAGTAACATGTCATGTCGGTTTTTTACAATTTATACGCGTTTTTATTTATAGGCTGCATTCTCAAAAGGTTTGCATTTTTTTTAAATTGACTAAAATGGTTTTAAATGTTTATACGATTTTTAATACTTGTAGTAAGTTTTAAAATTTTAAATATGTAACTGAAAATAAAACAACGGAAATAAATGAAACAGTAATTAATAAAAATAGGGTTTACGATATAGTAATTGGATTAATTGAAATATGCTAGCAGGTGCAAGACATGCAAAAGTTTCATGTAGTACTGAGGATCATTTTTTATGTTGTGAATTTTTTGGAATAATTTACTTGAATTGTTTTTGTAGCATCCACCATCCCGTTCTGCGCTTCAAAAGGCCTTCCGCAGTTTCTACAGCCAACTTTATTTGATCAAGGCAGTCAGGATTGGTTCTTTTGATTGAATCACGAACAACACCAAGATATTCTATACCAATATGATAGAATTATTATCTTTTAATCAAACTAAAGATTTATAGGCTTTGAATTTTTTAATTTTACAAATCTGATGTGCTTTATTTACTAAAAATGTAAAATGGCAAACCTTTAAAATCTAATTGGGCAACAAGTGGAGCAGAAGTTGATACGGCAATGTCAACCAAATGAGGGTATTTGAGACGATACCAAGCTGGAAATGCAAATTAAAAACTGAATAACAATTTTATTCGATGAATTGAATTAACAATTATTATTTAAAATTCTAAGTAAGAAATACAAACTACCTGCAAGACTTCCAGGGTAGCTACCTCCAAATGCAACCCATTTATTGTCCTAAAAACACAATAATTACAGGGGTTAAATTATTACTTTATATATTAACCCTATAATGAATGTAAAAACAGTTTCATAATTCATGGCGTATCTAGAATTGAAATCAGGGGGGACGTACCTCTAGTGGCCTAATTTAGGTACGTCATTATAAGACACAATGCATAGTGAATATTTTAATAATATAAATAAAGATTTAAATCAACAAAAACAGTAGAACGATAAATCACCAATTTGTGTGTAGGATTTAAATTAAAGTCTGTTTGAAAAACGAATTTTCAGGGTTATTGAAAAACATTAAATTAAGCCATCTGATTTTAATAGTTGTTCAAGATTTGTAATTTGAAATAGAAAGGCTTTAAAATAGTTAGGTTTATAATTTGCATCTTTCAGAAAATTGAAGTAGCTATCCAATAATTTATAATCAAGGGCGTATCTAAGAGTACAAAATAGGGAGCTCGGAGGTACAATACAAACTTTATGGCCTATTTTATTTAACAAAAACTTTTTTGCAATCTATGGAGGGGAGAGGCTGAATTCCAGGTGAGCCGTACATAAATACGCCCTTGGTTATAATAATGAATTACTATTGCTTATTCTTTCTTGTTAATAAATAAATTCACTTCAGCAATGGTCCAATCTTAATTTATGATTTTGTAAACAATATTCTAAAAAATATTTTATTTTACTGACTGTCAAATTGTATTTTTCTTTCATTCCTTGTGTAAAGGATGCCAAATCCGCAAGAGCTTGCTCACTGCTTAGGTATTTCAAATTCGTCAGCGAAAGGTCACTGTAAAACAAAACAAAAACAATATTTTTCTTTGCAATGCAGTAAATTGATTGGGAAACGTTTTTCAACATTTTTTGTACAAATTGGTGGATGGAAAAATATGATTTTACGGTGTAGGATGGCTTTTTCCGTAATAACGATGTTCTAATTGGAAACACAAGGCATTTAGTTTTTGTGCGTAGGTAATCCAAGCACCTTCCACCATCCACTTAGAACTCGCTTCCCCTTCACCTCCAATCATCAGAAAAACGGGTCCTCCAGGTTTGAAAAATGAGTCATTTACAAAATATCTCTAGAAAATGATTCAAATGAATTTTGTATCATTTCTCAAGCAGTAAAAATTGCAGTTAATGAAATTAATTTGCCACTAAAATTTATGTGTATTAATAAGTAATACCTGTTTCCACTGTCGGATATCTGAAGGACTGTAGTGATCCAATTCTTGATCAAACCACAATGTATTATTGTCATCATTCAATCCAACCAGAGATTCCTGTTTTAAGCCGAAATTTTGATTTTTCCTGAAAATTCTTCCACGATAAAATCTTTCAGTAGCATCACTCTGAAAAATCAACCCTAACAGTACTACCGCCGCTATCACTTCTGCTAATATTCCCCTACTCCTTTTCATTTTCAAAAATTCTCTACCGAATGAAGTAGAATTTTAGCTTTTTGATTCTTACTTACAGCCGGATTGTTACGAATGCACGGTCGAACAGATGAACGAAGACTACCTAATACTAATAAATAATACTAGTTCTCTTGTTCTCTCGCAGTGTGTAGATTTATTATCAGCAGGAATAAGAATGCGAGTTCCCTATAATATAAACTGGAGAAATGCAGAAGGTGTTTGCCCTTATATTTCGTTCTATCTATATAAATAAGGTTTGTCTCATGCATGAAAATAAAAGATAATGCAAAGCAGACCCACGCAAGACTTTCCAGTGGACTCACTGGACTGTGACATTACCGGAGCTGCAGCCCAGAGGGATTAGAAAAAAATATTATTACCTCTACAAATACCTAAAAACATATGACGTAATGTACAATCTGTGATGTATACTACTTATATACTAATTATATAGCATGGTTCACAAAAATAACTTCTCTGTAAAATGAATAAACTGAATTATTTTCTGCGTGTATAAGTTTTAGTATTCTTGAAGCATCGGATGAATGTTATAAACCCTAGAGTGATATGATTCATATAACAAACATGGGTTTTAGTTTTAGGTAAACTGTTTACAGTAGATAGTGGCTAATAAAATACAAGTAAAATTTCTTCGTCGTATATTTAAGAAGAATTCTGTACTGTACAGTAGACTTACCACTGTCACCAATATGCAGTCATTGTCATAATAATATTTACTGCGTAACAAAGCTTTGTAGTATTTTTATATTGATACTATTATTGCATTGAATCTACTATATTGTGTTTCCCGAGAGTGAGACTGAGCTGTGAGAGACGTAAATGTGTCTATCGTGTTTCTATATAATATAAAAGCAATTAATGCGTTGTAAGACAAGACATGTTTGCAGATAAGACAGCTGGTCGATGATGGTTCCAGAAGTACATTTGAGGATATTTTATAATCTCTTGAATTCAAACACCTTTGACCTGCATACTCATTAGCATTTAGCATTGCATGGTCCATGAATATTAAACAAACATGAAACAACATGACGTATCGTTTAATATCACATATTATGCGTGTATTTGTAATGGTAAAAATAAATGTGATGTATTTATATTAATTGAGAATATTTATTTATTACTTACTTCACCATTGCCCGTATATGTACCTCCTGTAGAGTTGCAAACTTGTTGCACTACTAACTGCTGTCTTTTAGATATAGTAACATAAGGGAAGGTCATGTTGACATCTGCTGATCGTACTGCTTATTTTTTTTTCAAATATTATGCCCTATGATTTTCATATGCCATTTTTAGCCGTTTCATTTCGGTATGAAGAATTCCGTGCATGAGCCATGGTCATGCATGATAGTGATGGCATAGCAAGGGTAAGAAAAATCTGAGTATCTATTTGTTAGCTATGTGTTTTATATAAAACTTAAAACCTATGCCTACCTCTGAAAACTAACCAAACAAAGGTTTACTTACAAAATACAAATAAGGTCTTATATAGATAAAGGCAAAAACATAACGCAGGTAAGTTTCATAGTTTAAATGATGATAAAAATTACCTACGTATAAATATAACGTGTCATTATAAAAATGTGCTTTCGAATTTCGAAAGGGATGAGAAAATGGTTGAAATTGGTATAAATACTACATACATTATATATATCATATAGCTATAGACTTTATTCGACCAGGTACATATCTACAAGATGTTACTATGTATTTGTATTTCTAACAATACGTCCAAATCATAAATAAGTTTAATATCAATAAGTTTAATATCAATAATAAAACTACTTACTATTGTTTTGATTGTGACTTATGTAAAAGAAATGCAACATTGAAGTAAATTATGTCACCAAAACGCTTATACAACTTTACGTTCAATGTATTACAATTATACTATTACTATTAGGTATCGGAGTGGTAGGGTACTAAAACTAAATAACCAAAACCAAAGAAAAAATGTGGGTTCTGCAACGCAGGTACAATTAATTGATAATATGATTTGGTTTGAAACTAACTAAATGTACTACAGACAGATAAATATGTACATACAACGATATAAACACACTGAGAATTCCACGAAGGGTTTCGGTTATAATAATCAATCTTGTATTCAATTATGTCAATTCATTAATTCATTAATATGTGTAGGTATATAGGTAAAAGTATAATCCTGAAATTACATATTTTATTATGGGTAGTTTTTATTTTAAATCTAAATGTTTGTTTTATGGATTTATGTGTTCACTGTTGTTGACTCTGCTAATGGGGCGGATCCAACGGACGCTCCTGCATTATGACGACCTCTGCCTCCCCTCTTCGTTCGCTTTTTCTGGACAATGTTGGTTGGATTCTGTTGGTTAGAGCTACCGCTGCTTTCTATTGCGTTACTAGTGGTGTTGCCAATTTCCACTCCGTTATTTGTTGTCTTCCCGGACGCTACATTCGTTGTGTCATCTTTTTGTGATGTCACTGAAGAGTTGGGTGCTGTATTTTCATTGTTTGTGCTGGTTGTAGTTGCAGCAGGAGTTGAATGTGGCATAGTTCCTCCGTGATGGAGTGGATTCAGGTTCTGTGGATTTTTAGGAGCATTTTTGATAGGTTTGACTCTTCCTCCTTGGTGTGTGGCCCCAGAAGAAGCCATAGGAATTAATTTTGTGATATTTCCTACAGCTTTCGTTCTTCCTTCTCGAAAAACCTTTAATAATCATTAAAAACATTTTAAATTCAGTACTACATGGTGAAATAACGCATAATATTAATTTACTCACCAGACGCTGGTTTATATTGAGATATTCTGGATGCTTAATGAATTTGAAATGAACTGACGCCTTGTCGCCCGTTCTGAGACAATCCTGAGACATTGAAATGATAGATGCAGTTTGGCGGATGCTTCCACAGTGTACTAAAATAGATTAATTACAAAATATGATGATTATGGGATAAATAATGGATCATTTGTTTTATAGTTTGAGTAATTGGTCAAATGCGTACCCATTGCTTGATAACGAGTACTAATGGTGGTCGGATGATGCAAAACTAAAATTTCTCCCTCAAATTCCCAGCAAGCCACGGGATTTATAGACGGAGAGACTAACACCATTCCTTTTCTGATTTGAGACCGTTTTATCTACATTCATACAAATTATTTTTATAGCAACATTAAATTGAATACTAAAATCTTTTACACTACAATATCTTCATTTACACAAAATTAATATTATTCAGACCTTTTTAAGAGAGAAAGAAGCTGTTTGTCCACCTCGTACTTGCTTAACGGGCATTCTCTTTCTATGAATAGATTTAATAGCAATAGGTTGAAAGTGCCCCAATGGATCGGGGCCCAGAAGGAGAACGTCATTTAAAGTGATCGTGCCCCGTAACGTTGTTCCCGATACAACAGTTCCAACTCCCTGCAAATAATGAAATAAAAATGTTTTTCATTATGCTTTCGAAGTACTCGAATTTGTCATTACTACTTATTATTAATGTGTTGCTCATTCTTCATAAATAAGACTTACAGGCACCGAGTAGGTGTCGTCAATTTGAAACTCGGCAGGTTCATGTTCAAAGCTGGGTGTCCGCGTAGACAGAAGATTCATAAACATTTTTAACAAATCCAAATTTTCTCCGGTTACATTAGAGACTTGGAAAACAGGACATAATCTGAAAATGATTTGATTGAATTAGTAACATAATATAACTTTTACGATCAATTTTTGTTCCAAGTTTAGAGAATTGCCTTTCAGAAACAAAATTTGTAGCAGACAGAACAACGTCGTCAGTGGTTTTGACGATTACTGGAACTTTTCTACACCCCGGAGATTTAAGAACCTTGAGAAGAAGTTGAAGTGTTTCTTGTAATACATTTGTCGGACACATGTCAATTTTTGTTACAACGACAAATACGGGGACACTTAAAGCTAAAGCCAGCCCTAAATGTTCTTTAGTCATTCCAACAATTCCAGCATTAGACCCTACCTGTTAAAATTAATTAAAAAGAGTTTTAACTGCGGTGTCACCTCTGAATTCGTCAATTAAGTGCAGATTACATTACACGTTTACAAAGTGGAATCCTTGGAATCTTAAAGTCTTTCTATTCTTACCATAAGCATTCCAAAATGCGGCGAATGTCCTGTCATACCAAACACCGTGGTTTTTAAATATCGTTCATGTCCTGCCAAGTCGATAAAAGTAATGACTTTTGAAGATTTTTCGCATATGTTTATCCAGTCTAGAGAACCGTGATCAGCCTTATTCACCACATTTCCTATTTGTAGAATTACGGGATAGATTTCAAACAATTATACTTTTACTTTAATCATGACACACTATTATGAACTCCACAAACCTTGATGATCAAATCCAAGAATATCGTTTCCCACTGAAGACGTTCTTCCCGATTCCATTTCATGTTTGTGACGAAACAGTTTCATTCTGGCGTGTCCTCGACCATTATCTAGTTCTCCGTGAGTAAGTACACCCAACAGCGTACTTTTGCCGGCATCCACATTTCCGACAACAGCAACTCTACACGCACATAAAATAAATATTAACTCAAAAATGAGATTCTTTGTAAAATATTTAAGATCTGTCTAGATTCTCGAACCTAATTCTAGGACCTATGATTTTTATACCTAATTTCTGTAAAATCTCTTTCCTCTGAGATTTTGCGAACAAGATATTGAGCTGTAATCAAATCTTCATGAACTCGCTGCCGCAGTGGAACACAAGCTGCATCCAAGGATTCGGCAACGGACTGCAAAGTAGCCACCGATGCATCAAAGTCTTCCTTTGACAAACCGGAATCCCCTATTAAATGTTTCCAAAAGTTGCATTATAAATATAAATTATAATAATTATATTCTGATATTTTTGCCACTAGTGAGAATAATTCAATCAAAATACCTTCTGATGAGTCTCCTATATTGAAAATAGTTTCTCCGTTTCCTTGTTCCACACGACTACGTAACAAGTTGACAAGTTGATCAAACTCTTGTTCATTAGGGCTGATTAATGCAGTCTAAAAAATAAAATAAACTGTACGTTAGTAAATTCAAAAATGATTATTATACAAATTGATTTCCATTTTATGTTTACTACCTTTGTTGTTATTCCTACAACCGCGGCAATAGATTTTGGCTTGTCACTCACCGGTGACAAAACCTGTGCTGTATCCAGAACAGCTGCCATCTTTTCCAAGTTTTTATCGAATCTTCACCCGGCCTTCTGAATTTTCAGTTTTTATAGTTACTAAAGTACGAATGTGGTTAAGCACAGTTGACAGTCAATTGTTAAAACCTAACTGTCAGGTAAAAATTATTAAAACCAAAGAAGAACTCTAAGCCAGATAATCCGAAGTCAGCGTCCGACTCTTCGACTGACGCAACTGATGATTTGCCCGTTATATTCAGCGTCAGCGTCAGCCTCCGATCCCGAAATCACTAAAAGCTCGATCGTGTCAAATGCTGTAAAACCCTGATGAACATTCCTCAACTCCGGATTGAATACTTTTTTATTCCATTGATTCCAGGAACTATAACACAGTTGTAAGTATATGGAAGAACTTTCTAATGAAAATTATGTGATTATCGTAAATGTTCGATAACTGTTATTTTGCACTGCCCATATGCTGCCTCGAACAGCTGAAGATACCCACGGCCACGGTAAATGCATAGGTTTATTATTTTGTTGTACTTTCTTGTGTACAGCTGTTGTGTTTTGTTTGCAGTTTGTAATGTTGAATGTGTTTCGTCTGCTTTCTCTCTCGCTTTTTTAACTGTCGCTCTGCTTTATACAGCTGCAATAACGTTTTATAAAGGTTTTCGTACTTTTGTCACAAACAAATTACTGAAATTGCCATGAATGTTTTTGCATTGTTCCATCTCTAAATGCCTGCTTCCTTCTTGTTAATGTTAATCTCTGTATTAGTCAAGTCATTAAAAAGATCTTACAATTGTTTTGGTTCAGTTCCTCCGTAATGACATGTTATTTCATAAGGAACATAAGGAACAACTGGCTGCAGGGGCCGCACTATTAGTCATTAGTTGACACTCTTGAAAACGTTTTAAATATGTTTAATTAATGACGTAATTTTCCAAGTAGTTTCATGTTTTCTGAATACAAATAGCTGATGAAATCTTAACAAAACTTGCAACTTTTGTCCGTAACATAATTCATAATTGAAATACGTAAAGCGGAAGAAAGTTTACGAAAAGGTGCCTTGATTCGAACTTCGAAGTTGGTGAAGTGTATTGACCTAATGAGACCAATCTGCAATAAGATATGCAATTTTATGCAGCTGGCGGGGTTTCAGCTTTCGCTCTGTAGCAAGATCAGCATGGATGTTTACATTTGTAAGAGGGAAGATTCGGTGACTCTGCGAACTTGCAAAGATCTCCAAACAATTGAATCTTCATTTTCATGAATGTTTCATTATTTGAATATTTTTGAATAATTTGACATACAATACACTGAAAAGATAATATAATTTTGTGTTTCTTGAGGAATGGCAATGACAATGGGAATACGAGGACACCACCGTTGTTTCAGTAGCGGTTCATTGCTACGCAAGTAAGTAATGTAAGTTATATGAATTTAATTAACCAGAAACTTCAAAGATAATTAAGATTGATCCAGATTTCAATAATCCGCAAATAAATCTACTTTGATTGAGTTATACCCATGAAACAATGAAGTACATGTATGATATGAGTCTATTATTTTTATTTAAAGACAAATTCTAGCTTACAAAGTATATGAATCCGCCACCCTTCCAGAAAATGCGTCAAAATCACCCTTGCTTATTACACATGGAATTTTGGGATCAAAAGCTAATTTCCGAACCATTGCAAAGGCATTGTCAAAAGCAACTAGTCGGAAAGTAAGTCAAAGCATTTTTACAGGGAGAATGCAGAAGAAAAGCAGGTGCGGTTATTGATTGGAACTGATGACAATTATTTATTTGCGTTTAGGTGATCGTATTTGATGCTAGAAATCATGGAGATAGTCCTCACCGAGATGACATGTCGTATCATCTCATGGCAGAAGATGTAGTCCAATTTGTAAATGATTTACAAATCTCTTCGTTTGCAATGATGGGTCATTCAATGGGAGGACGTACTGCTATGACTTACGCACTGAAATATCCAGAACGGTTAGAAAAACTTATTGTTGTAGATGTTTCTCCTATTTCCCTTTCAAGAGACTTTGTCGAAATGAGGGGTGGGTAATCATAATCAAAACTTTCAAAACTCAATCCTGTAGTATTTAATTAAAGAATGTTCCATGATTTGAATCTAATTTATAACAGTTATATTCTTGTTTATATTATAGGAACCATTGAGGCGATGAATGCCATTCGGTTTGATTCAAAAGTAAAACTTTCTGATGCCAGGAAAATTGCTAATGATCAATTGAAATCCGTCTCTAATGTATGTAATTAAAAAATAAAGATAGATTGATTGAGATGAAAGAAAATCCAGATTGTATGTGTTACAAAATTGAATCAAGTAAAATAAAATATTAATTTATTACAGAGTTACAATTTGCGGGCATTTTTCGTTTCTAATCTGGCAGTGGATAAGGAACAAAATATTTACTGGAAGATCAATCTGCAAAATCTTTTAAATAATTTGGACAACATAAAGGATTTTCCAGAAGAACTGATGGTATCAAAACTGTTTACCAAACCAGCTCTATTTATAAAGGGAGAACGTTCATCGTACATGCCCGAATCTGATTTTCCGTTGATAATGAAAACATTTACAAACGCTACTTTCCAAGTTATGAAAGATTCAGGACATATGCCACATGCAGATAATCCTAGCGTTTTCCTTAAACATGCTATTGCTTTTCTCAACCCGGACCCGTAACAATGAAGTTATATCAGCTTTAATATCGTCCAAATTCAGAAAAGTCACAAACTCCGAACTCTTCTAGTCTAACTAATCAATATATTTTAATAGTGATCGAGAATAGTTATGCAGTGCATAGTTTTTATTGTGTGGTAATTTTATTGTGTCAACGCTAACAATAAAATCTCAAACTATGAAACAGTTTTTAATGGTGGATCTTGGTTGTTCTTTACATTATCCTAAAAATCCTAGCCCTAATTTCCCAACAGCATAAGTAATATTATTATTACTTCTTCCACATATATCAAGCCTCAGTCTGAAGTTCATACACCGAAAAAATGCGGAAGAAATATTTGTCTTTCATAATGCATGGAATCGACGAAATAATTGTCAAAAAACTCGTTAAATCTCTTAAACTTTAGTCTTTTGGAATTACCACAAATATTATTTCAATTCGAAAGTTTTGCATGAGATTCCTTCTGAAATTTTTGTGTTTTTAGATAGAATTCATAGTAATAAAATTATAGCTGTGGAATGCGTGTTTTGTTCTGTCATTGTCACTTTGCTAATTTTTACGTGGACACATCATCGCGCGTTGGACGGTTGTTTGTGTAAGAAATAGGTGCGCGTCGACCGATGTAGAGTGCAGCCTCGATCAAGAGAGATTCGAGGGGAGAGAGGGAGGGAAGTACAAGTCTAGGATGGTCATCAAATTGCAATGCACAGAGTGCAGTGTAAAAGTGTGGGATAGTAAGTGTGGTAGGCAGAGTAGGCACATAAAAGACATGAATGCGAATGTTCTGCAATGTTCTGTCTTCTTGTTTTATGTATTTCGTAATTCTCTGTGTATTTCTGTCGAGTATTTTACACAGAGACAGTCAGACAGAGAGAGAGAGATCACAGCAGATCAAATTTAACAGCATAGTGGTACACTGCGTTGTGCGGACTCGCCTTCTACTTCTCTGTGTTTTATTAGTCTCCTTTATCCTCGTTTTCTCTTTTCTTCGTTGTTTCATTCACACTGTACGTCAGGATCAGGAACAAACAGCAAGAGTCAAAATTTATTTCTATTCTTCATTTTTTTTGGACAGGAAATGTTCGTTTTTTAGCTGAAAGGTTGATCCTGTTTGCTTATCCTTCTCTTGCGGGCAAATAAATATACCCTCGATTCGAATGATACACTGGTGGGAGTCAAGTTTTAACAACAAGGTCATTTCATTCGCTGGACCAACTAAAATCTTTAACTCCAATTCCTGATAATAGTTATGTGAGTGCTAAACTGAAGTCCTGAAAGATAAGGTCCTAGGACGTATTTTGCAATTTGCTAAAGCATCATCCTGCGCCGTGTGAAAATAGGCAAGGTGAATTATTTACTTCATTTTTTAGTATCAATAAATATTGTTGAATGTTGTATGTTAGAATCAAGAACACAAAATATATAATCATGATTTAAAAACATCTGTTGTCTGCTTGATTTTGGTTTTGCAGTTCTGAATTCTATTAAGATTTATTGAGATTGAATATCGACTAAAACAATGACTAATTAAGCAGTAGCTGTTCAGCAGAATTAATTATTAAAGGCGTTTCCCGATATTTCATTATTTTAGAAAAGAAACTGCACAGTAAATGTTTACTGTTTGCAAATGTTGAATGTTCGTGTTCTTGAATTGAATGACAGTTCACAGACTTCGTCATTTAACGTAAAGTGCTGAATTAAGCTGTATACTGTATAACCCACTTCACACTTAAAATCTACCTCAGTTAGCATTTAATTTTGTTATTAAATAGCTTTGACTAATTGTAAGTTAAGCTTGGTTGTTACTACTTTTAATCTTTCTTTTTCGCAACATCTTACTTTTTGCTTACATACAACTTAACGCGGTTCTGCTGAAAATGTGTGAATTGAGGGCGAGCCAATTCAGTCAATTGAGTAAAGTTAAGCTGGAATCGTAATGATATCCGTTTTTTAAATATAAAAGTCAAAAATTAAATTAATTGTGATTAAATGAATTATACGCAGCTTTAATGGTTTGGAAAACTGAATCTGCCTATCCCAATGTATAATTCTAGTGAATCATCTGAATCATGACGATGACGCAAGAGTAAGAAATGGGTTCAAATTGAATGAAGTAACGGGGGTATGCAAGCTTGCAATCTGCATACACGGTGTTACGTAGTTTAATGAATTTTTAATTTACAAGTCTACTGTCTACTAATCATTTTTGAAAGTATTTAAGATGCTCTTCGTTTTTTATTTTGACATCCCTTCAATTTGTGAAACTTGTGCAATTGCAGCATTATCATCTTTAGGTTAGCGCGGAGTGTTTGATTTTGCACACGAGTTCATTGCCATTTTGTCACTTGTGTGCAGTTATTCACGACACGATATCTCAATCTCATTATAATCTGCTAATCTTTCTGTTTCAGTTGAGTTCCTCCTCTTTCTGTCATTGTGTGTAATAGTTTTGTCAGTTCTGTGCCTGTCAATTTAGGGCTTGCTGCAATGCAATGTTCCATTACATTTGACACATTTCTGACTTGTTTGTCGACCTATTGTCATTGTTTCATCTTTAAATGTCAGATTCTGGTTGATAAATTATATTTGATTATAACATGTAGCGAAGTTGGCCCGAATAGTTGTATATAAATACAGCTCCTGTACCCTTACTTTAGTTAGTTGTGTATATGACGTTTTTAATCCATTCTAATTACATATTCTTTGTTCTAAATATTTGTAGATAAAATCAAACGATTGAATGGAAGTGACTTTAATAGCCGTCGGCTATAATGGGTCGCAATAAGACGAAAAAGAAAAGCCAGAATCGAAATTACCAGAATAGTAATCCCGACACGGATCAAGGGGAAATTAATGAAAGTAAGCTGTACTAAAATAATTCAATAAAGTAATTAACTAAAATACATTTTAGAGTTAAAATTCAATGTCGTAAATTAAAATTTGTTTGCATCAGGGACAGACTTTGAGGAATCTTCATCTGTAGACGAAGTTCACCCTGGTTCTGCTGATTCTGAAGACTTTAGTGCTCGTAATTGCAACAGCAACATGACGGATATTTTTCAAGGAGATAGTGTTAACGATAGTTTAGGTAGGTACAGCAAGAAAATAATATAATACAGTATGCGAAAACTACCAAGTGATTTAAAAAAAGTGTTGAAGAAGTTCAGCTATTATAAAAATAATTTCTTTTGTGTGAAGTTTTAGAACCAGAAGACTCAAATTACCAGTCTAACATGGAAGACACATTGGTGATAACAGAAGCTGATTACATGGTGGAGGAACAAAAACCAGAATCTTCTGCGACAACTTCTGCTTCCTCCACAGCTCTTCCCAAAACCAAAACAAAAACTGTCCAGTCTGCCAAAGTTGGTCCAGAATACTGCCAGCATTTAATAAAGGGAGTAAGCATGGCTGGTATTCGAAAGGCCTTCAAAAATGACATTAAACCAATTTGTCAAGGGAGACCTTGTATTGCGAGGTCTACTACTGATGCAAGCCTCAAATCAACTGCAAGTAGCGTAAGTGACACGCAAATGACGCAAACCTTCGCTAATTACTGTGCATATATTTTTTGTACATAAGTTTTATGCGATTAATTAATTTTTTGTATTTTAATGGTTTAGTTATGGTTTTGCCTTCAATGTGGTTCAATCGGTTGTGGGGATCAAGATGCTCAAAACGGCGACGCCATGAATCATTTTAAAACTCCCCGTTCAGACTGCCATTCTGTTTTCGTTGTTTTAGGTGAAAACTACAGATGTTGGTAAGTTATGCTATATTCTATTTTATTGTTAATTGAACGAAAGGAACTGCTAAAAATAGCATTATAAATTGTTGTTTCTTTCAATAATTTCCAGGTGCTTTATTTGCCAAATGGAAGTGAGCAGTTCAAATAGCTTTTTAAAGGATGGCGTGATGTATATCAAGAGGATGAGTAAAACGCATCTAGGATTTTCGAAACTCGGCCAAAGCTCAAACCAACCTGTTTCTTCTGTGCCGATTGCATTAGGACCTCCTCCACCACCTCCTCCTCCTGCTAATCCACCTAAGTCGTTTCAAAATAAAAACAAACAGCAGACAAATAAAAATAAGATCTCATACTCCAACTCTCATTCCAATGGTAGTGATTGGCCATTGGTAAGTTTAAACAATAAGTTCAATCTGATTTTCTTCCTATTTACTGTGCTAGAAAAGTTTTGTTGGTTAATAATTTGATAAAACTGTGTAATTATTTACAGGGTTTAGAAAACTTAGGAAATACGTGTTTTATGAATTCAGCACTGCAATGCCTCTCACGAACGCGAATGCTGATTCCTCAGTTGGAGTTATACGGCAGTGGAAACTTAATCGAAATCATGGTGTCCGCTGAGGAACCATCGGTGACAATTTTGAAGACTAAGGCAGCAACGATTGATATTTTAGAGGATGGTGATGCACCCTCGTCACCTGAAAGAATTTACTCACTCAATTCTGATAATGACAAGGAGGATGGGGAGGATAAATCGTCTTCCAGTCCAGCGTCGGAATTAGACAGTGTTTTGGAAGGTGCGGAGTCTAGTTCGTCTAAAGATTGCAAGGAAGAAATTAATTCGAAGTTCGCCAAGGAAATCGAAATGGAAATGAAAAATCCACTGAAATTGAACTTGGAGATCCCACGAGAGTCTATGACAGGAAGACTGAAGCACGCTTTTAAAGCCGTTACCCGGCATCCTGATGTTGTTCCTGGGTGTGATCCTTATCCTCATCGTGAATTTTTACATAGGAATGATGGACCGTATGGTTTTAGACCCAATGATATACATTGTTCGTTAAGCAAACAGTTTCGTCCTATGCAGCAACACGACTCGCACGAACTATTGAGATCCGTTGTAGATATGATGAAGAAAGACCAAATCAAGGTAAGCAGCTCATTATTTATTTATAAATAACTGCAGTTTTGAATAATTCATATTATTGTCTTTTTAAATTTTGTTTTGAATAATTCACCTTTTTTGTAATTTTTTCTTTATTATATTTATTTTCATTTTCAATGTGGTAATACACTTTTTGAGAAATTATTCAGTTTTGTTTCAATAGAGGATGATGAATTGATATTAATGAATTTAAGCTTGTCCTTCAAGATTTAATGTTGATTTATGTGGGAACTCTTATTTTATTTGGATTATTCTTGTTTATGGAAGTGAGAGGAACTTTTTGTTTCTGTACGATCTATCACTGCAAATAACTAAACTGGACATTTGTTGCTATTAGGCTTTCAGACTAGCAATCATGGATCGTTATGGGGTAAAGAGGAGTGAAGTAAAAAACTTGGATCCTAAGCTAGCTGAATTGGTAAGTATTTGATGTTGACATGGCTTGACATGTTGGCATATTTTATTACACGTTAACCATCATGTTAACCATGACATGTATCCATGTGATATAATAGTACAAATAATCAATATTTTTCTATAGTTGCATGTGTAAACCTTATTTTTTCCCCAATAGCTTAAGCAGTGGGATCGTAAACTATACCATAAAACTTTCGTCGATGAAATATTTGGTGGAGAATTAGTTACAACCCAAACTTGCCTTCAGTGCAAATCTGTTCGTAGGTCCCATGAAGACTTCCTAGATCTAAGCCTTCCAATACGTGTCGTAAGTGGAATATTAAAATTGTTGTCGGATAACATAATATTAATATAATTGCGTTTGTTGAAGTTTCCTGACATTATAAATGACTTTGAATTATATTTTAGGCTCGAGCAAATCCGAATCAGTCAAACAACAAGAAGTCCTATTCCTTGTTTGAAGATGACCATGATATTGTGATAAATCGTACGTTATAATCTTTCATTTGTACTTCACCAACTGTAGTGTAGCAGTTTCTATAATTTGGTATTATATTAATTTTCCAGGTACACTCGAAGCTTGCTTGCGCGCTTTTACCGAACCCGAACTACTAACTGGCGATAATAACGTAGAATGTGAAAATTGTCACAGAGTAAATTTGGAAAAACTCGCGGCAGGTGCTAATATAGAAGATATATTTCCCAGTGCCAAACGTCCATGCAACTCCGATGAGAATTCACGTTCCGAAGAAAACTCTGGTTCTCCAGTAAAGAACAAATCTGCCGGAAAACAAAAAAGGCAAGAAGATCGTAAAAAGAAGCGCCAACCTCGCCAATCAAAAATTAGAGCTAGATTATTGGCTCAAGAAACTTCGAAAGAAATGGACACAGTTGATTCAGTCAAAAGCTCCGATGCTTCTTTAGCAATTATTGAAGACCACTTCACAAATGAAAAGTGTGAAAAATCAGCGGAGAAAGTGAAAAGTGGGAGCGAAGATGAAACTAAATCTAGTAAAAGCGGCAGCCTTGACGATTACGTCGTAATAAATCCCATTACGTCCTCGTCCAAAAAAGAAACAGGCACAAAGCATCACGCAAGTAATGGAAAAAGAAAATACAATGAATTGGAACAGGATGTGGAAGGTTATGAGGAAGATGAAGAGGATGAACTGCCTGCTTTAGTTCAAGTCGGCCACAAAGACCTCGGTGATGATGACACCACAGCTTCTTCTCAAGCTTTTAACGAGTTGCTTTCGTCAAATCTGTCTAAAGGATTGTCTGAGTCGTTACAAAACTTAAGTCTGATCCCCACGGACGAAATGGATGTAAATGGAGATGCAGAAATGGATAATGACAACGAAAGCGAGAGAAATCACGGAAATGATAATGATTTTGATTTGGATGATTTGGATATGCCTGCCGTGGATGGAGCAATTGATGTGTCCGATGCTGAAGGAGATAATGGTGTACCTCCACTTGATTTGGGATTTGTGGAAGATTCTACGCAAGGAACAGACAATATGATATCAGTCATCGGCTCGGGGAATTGTGACGAAGGATATTCAGAAGGAGAAAATTCGTCTGAAGAAAAGCATTCTAGGTCGTCTTCAAGTCGTAATTCTGCTTGTGAAAGTGAGGCAATGGACATCAAGCTAGAAAAGGTTGAAGAGAAGAAAAAACCAATTCCTGTAACAAAATGCCCTTGCAGTCGTCAACAAAATATCTCCCGTCCTCCAGAATTTCTAACAATTCACCTGAAAAGATTTCAAATGACAACACGCTTCCACACATCGAAAGTATCCAATCACGTTGAGTTTCCATTTATACTGGACTTGACTTCGTTTTGCTCAGAAATCCCGGAAGACTGTAAAAAACCAGGTTACAAAAGTATTTACGACGACGAGGGCGAAGTAATTTACTCTTTATATGGAATCGTCGAGCACAGCGGAAGTCTTCATTGGGGTCACTACGTAGCTTATGTAAAAGTCGCGGGAAAAAATAGTGAAGGATTAAGCGGGGATTGTAACAATGAAGGGAAAACTGATGACAAATGGTTCTACATTAGTGATTCCCATGTCACACCCACAACTCCAAGTTCTATTAATTCACGGGATGCATACATTCTATTTTACGAACGGGTACGCGGGGAAGAGAAGAAAACCCGAATTGCACAGTACTATTACCAAGATATGACAAATAATCGCTCTGGACCCTCATCGTCGTTTGATACAGACTGGGAGCAAACAAGTACAAGTTACGCAATACCAATGAGTATGCCTGCAACAGTTTCTTCTGGCTGGACTGAAAGTTGGGAACCGGAAGAAAATACCACGACGGAAACTATAAATACTTCCGCTGAAGTATCTACAACCGCAGACTACACAGGATTACCCGGGCCCTCATTCTCCCATGCAAAAGTGTACACGAATGATGGAGATGAAGGCATTGAAAATGACGACCCGACCTTTAACGCTGTGTCAACGACCACGACAGCCACAGCAACGGGTCCGTTTGTGAGTTCCAGTGATGTGGGTGTAGATTCTATTCAACAAGCAAACTCTTATACTAATTGGATGTATGACGAAAGCGGTCCTAGTGCTTCTTATTCAGGCTACGGTATTCCGTCACAACATGCAATGTATACTGTACCGTTGGCTTCAAAAACGGCGGAAATTGCTACGGCGACATCCACTACAAAAACCACTGATGAATTTATTGAGAATGAAAGAACTCGCTCGAACTCGACTGTGAGGTCGGCAGATATCAGTCGGGCCTATTCCCAACTGGAGGAAGTGGATTAATGTTTGTGAAAGTTAAGAAAATTATTCATGTTCGTACTATGTATAAATATTATGATCGAAAATTACTAAAGTATTTAATTATATCCACGTAATAATAATAATATACCTAACCACACACAATTATTAGTTTATGATAATGATAATATTGTAGATGTTATTTGTACCGTCATTACGATAATGTAAAAAACTAGGCGATGCGAAGGTGGGGTACGCTATTTTTCATGCGAAACTGTGTGCCTAACCACCACCGCAACCAATTATCTAGTATATTCTGCGTATACACTAAAAATATTGTAATTAATTATGTAATACTCTATCATATTCATAAACGCAAAGCAAACTAATACTAGTAGTGACTTGACTCCTTCATGATTAATTGCAGCCCAGCCTGGAGAATCAGATTCCCTAGTTGTAGTATATTCCTTTCTTTCTAGAAGTAACTAAAAGTAATGATATTGATAATTATTGTGTAACAACGTTAGTGATTTGCTAATTTTGATAAAGTGTCGTTGTGCGTGCGGCATCGCGCTTTGATTTTGATAAAGGGGTTACACTTAAACCGCATTATGTAATGTTGTACCTCAAATTGGTTGTCTAAACCTTTGTCACTTTGATTCGACATTACTCAAGGTTCAAGTGAATCTATTATTGTATTAGTCTTTAATCATTGTAATTGATTTTAATTTTAATATGCTTTGTGAAGTTGTTGCTACAGTCAATTTATTGTGTTGTGTGATGAATTTTTTCCCTTTCGATTCCACTGTCTCCTCTTCATTGATTAATGTGGTTATTAAAAATGCTACGTAACTCAAGTAGACGTTCAAAGCATATAAAATACTTTAATTTATAATATTGTCCAAATGCTGATTTTTACTTTTACCCAAGCATAGCATTTTGAAAATCAATTGGCTTTTATTACTGTAAACAGCTTCATCATGAAGTGCACGTTTCCACACAGGAGATTTGGAGCTTCAAAAGTGTGTGCTAAAAAGCATCGTTAAACTGATGAGCCTTTTTAAAGTGGAAAGTAATAAATGATATGTCATGAAATCTCGAAATTATCAGAATATTATTACAAGTGGAAACGCATAGCTGATATCAACTTTAATACATCTATTCTATTTCATAGCATTAAAATGATCTTTCTCGACAAAAAAGAGTAATGCTTTTAGCTTTTGTTATTTTCTGTTCTAGAAATCACACTTCCTGAATATTAATTATAGGAATAAAAAGTTTGTTCTATTGAAATTGCATCGCAAAATTAAATTCGAACTGCATTTTGTTAATTTCATTCTTGAGTAATTTAATAATTTAATTATAAATTGCATTTTGGACACAGCAAGCTGCATCAGTCAGAAATTATTGTCAAAGGCGTATACACGTACGTTTGGCCTCTGAGCCCAATTATGAAAATACTTAGCAATTAATTTGCAGATTATTGTTGAATTTATTATAGAAAATTGTATGATAAAACCAAAGATCATAATTAGATGAACTTATTGTTTTTATAATGTATACATGTTATGAAATAAATATGAATTCCAATATAAGCGAGGAAAGGTGCAAAGTACAAAAGAGTTGAGAGTTCTCATTCTTAAATAATAGATTGTACGTACAAGCTCTCTGGGAGAGAGCTTGTAAGCGAAGAGCCTTTTTACAATGTTAACTTCAGGTCAGAATTTGAGTCGGGAATAGCTCGTTAACTGTGGTAGTTAAAAATGTGATATTAGTACCAATCGATTCGTCACGAATCAAAC
>JABASD010003006.1:0-22482 GCA_019776165.1 Pogonognathellus flavescens
CGCACTAAATTTATTTCGTGCCCACACCAAATAGAAATCATGGGTACGCCCTTGCAGGCGATATTGAATCATATGATTTTTAACTCCTCTAAAATGGAAGGGGGCCCCCAAAAAGGGTCTGCTTAGGGGCCCCCAAATTATAGTTACGCCACTGGTTATACTGCTAATAATAACACGGTGTCACAATTGACATATTGATGTTGTTGAAAAGGTTACCATGTCTAAGTTCACAATACAGTGTTACCCTTCGTCACTTCTTTGGACCGTTGCGATGGTTTATTTTCTTTGACGTTTCCTTTCCTCCCCACAATCACAACTTTCTCGCAACATGAAAAGGATAAATCTAATATGTAGCTATCTAAAGGTACAATAATTCTCCTTCCTTTTGTACCTAAGTAGAAGCAACCAAAGCGTTCCTTTTGATATATTTGTTTACGTACAAAATGGTGAGGTGTATCCGAATGGAAATCAAGATGATAAAGTAACAACTGCCTAGAAGATCCGTTCTATTATTGAATAACCAGCAAACAAAAGTCACTAAAGCCGAAGTCTTCCATTCACTTGGATTCATTTCATAAAGAAGACTTTATGAAAATAAAGCTAATAATAAGCTACCAGTCTAAAAAAAGTCTGACTAAGTTTTTCTGAATACCAGTTTGCTTGGTTGATGCAGTTATTTAATTTCTTGCAGACAGTTTATTTATTCCGCAGGCATATTTACATATTGCCGTGGACGAGTGATCTATTCTGTCTCACATATATAAATAGCATGACATGAAGAGGAATCTCATGAATTTCCTTCCATTTTCATCAACAGCCAACAGTAAGAGTCTAGACTCAACTTATGCTGACTCTAAATTCATTAGAAGATAATGGGAATCTGCGTCACAAAACTTCAATGGGATCCTTTTAATATCGAACCATTTCGATGCAGATGAAATATCCATTCATCGAGAAAAGATAATTTAAAATGCAAATTCCTCCCGGATTTCTATTCCCTAGTAGAATTGTAAAATACCTAAATCCAGTAACTGACACTGCATGTCAATTATTACAGAATCTATACAAATACAAATGACTAGGCCTCCATGCACTCCAGGACACTATTCAGCACCCACAATTGCGATTGTACTATATGCGATTGGCGCATATAGTACAGTACTTTTCATGCAAAATAATAAGTACGTATGTATAAACTTGATATGTAATGCCAGAGAAATCTGTAGGAGTTTCGCAGAATGCAGTAGTACCTATTAACAAATAAAAGATTGACGTTTACATATAATGAAGGCTTGTCAAGTTGACACAGTGTAATGGACATAAAATTCCGAAAACTTATTACATATTGATCATTTTAAATAAATGATAATTTAATTTGTAGACAGAATGAGCCTTTAATCAGTTTTTTTCTAAATCAAAATCGTTTCCCTTGATCGTGCGTTTGTTTCATATGTATATACATATATATATTTCCTAGTGCTATTTGCTGTTTACGTTTAAGGTGTATAAAAATAAACCTTATAATAAATCGATCGGATTCTGTCGATACACTTTACTCCATTGTTGGATTGACGTATGGTGTCGTCGCTACTATGGATGGCAGAACACGCCTATACACAAACCCAATTTATAACCAGTCCCATTTTCCAAGAAAATACACACAAATACCTACCACCTAGTATTTATTGTGAATTAAAAGCTGCTAAGAGAGGGGGGTAGAATTTATTACCAGCTTCTTGTCTTTTACACGTCATATTTACACACATTATTTCCTATTAGTGTGTCAATGTCACTTACGTAGAAAACTTTCTTCGTGAAAATCACCTGGTTTCCTAGATTCTATCAAATCTTTCTACTTCCTAGTACTTATTTTATCGATTCCAAACTCATGGTTCATATGAAATAAAGTTTACAACTAAAGAATTTCAATAAAGGACGGATACAAATCTAAACTTTCTCCTTATGACACTTTCTGATTCCATTGCAAACATTCGTTAAGAAAGTATGCGCGTACAAATGTAATTGAATTTCCTGGATTGCCACAACTACTATTCTACATCGTGGTTCAAAAGCACATCAGATTTTAGAGATTTTAAAAATATTCAACCTAAAAGCTAAACTAACTCACAATCAGTCTCAACTGCAGAAAGTAGTTGAATTCTAATCCGCACTTGTAAACTTATTGTTTTTACTACAGTGCGGTTGTGGTTGAATTAAAGAATAATCTATTTCTTTTCTGTTTCCTGGCTTATTTATGGAGGAGTAGCTTTCAAATTTATGACCCATTTGGTACACACATCTTAATATTTGTTCATAGTGAGGATACGTACGTATGTTAATAGTGAAGAAGTTGTAGCAATGTACGATACTACTCACATGATGCAAAATCAAAATCAAAGCCTATATAGAAACCTAGCTAGAATTTTATGGAGTCATAGAAAAGGTATCTAGCTTAACAAAAGAATTGTGTTTGACACTTTTGAGTCTTACTAACGATTGTAAATAGAAGCATCATGTGAGAGTCGTTAGGACAGTAAATTGGAGTTTATTGTTTTCAGGCGCGATCAAATAGACGTTGTAGCTTGGCACAGATGAAATTTTTATGGGAGCTTAAAGAAACCTACGTATGAGAGACACGCAGATTTGTTTTATCCAAACAATACGCCGAAGCTGTGAATAAATACCTACTTTATTCATATATTCCAAGGAGAAAGTAATTTTATGACAGCATTACTAATGGTAAGTACTACATCCTCGGATGCGATACAGGCGACAGTTGCCCACAGCATATAAACTTTTACAGCCTTTTACGGTAACTATAGCTGAGGAATTGCCTTTAGATCACAGCTATTCTTAAAAAAATGATGGGAACACAACATCAGAGACTCGTTTAATGGCACAACATAACTTTGACCATTTTTGTCCTCCGAAATTTTTTCAACTTCACATAAACTATTTAAACACCATGACCATTTGTGACCCCTGCTCTTATTTTCTACACACTCACCAAACAAACATTACAGTACAATTACAAACTCAAAACCTTGTCGGGTTTCAGTAAAGAAATTTGTTAGAAATTTGTTTGTAGATATATTTGTTTGTTCAATGTCTAAAGAAAGAAACACTAGAAATTTGTTAGAATATTATTTTTACAGTTGGACGCAGGAAAAGAAAGTATACTATACACGTGTAGTTGGCGGATGAAAAATAGCAATCGTGTAGTTTTTTGTTCGTGTCCGGCCTTTTCAATCATTCATGCTCATTTTTCATCCATAACAAGGCCAACATTGAATGAATGATTGTGCTACAAAACAAGTTATTTTAGTTTTGCTCAATTGATGCAATAATACACGGAGTATTACAAACAAAGTGTATTTTCATGTAGTATCTGTATTATGCTACTCCTGAATTTTCTGTTTACTCGTAATTCCCTGTATTACTCGTATGCACTACTATTATTTGCATTGTACTTCTATGTTTGTATATAGCCTACTTCAATAATCCTTCCTTCACATTCCTAATTAATAAAAGACATACCTGAAAAATGCATTAGTACATAAATACATCGATTATTTACAAACCTAACGGGCTACACACGTACAAACATATGACAGTTGTACACAGCTGACTTCTTCCTGCAATAATCTAGACTTAACCCTAAAGCCCTATTCTTTGTATTACTATAAGTATGTTGAAGTACACTTTAATATAAAAGAGTCAAGAATAAATACGTTACTTACTAAATCAGTTCCATATTTAATTCTCCAGTGAACATTGCATTGATAAAATATTCAACTGAGTTATCTGTAATATTCTTTTCGATTCGTTTTTGTTGTTCTTCTCAGGTGAGACATTTATTTTCTAAGTTGTGCTCGAAGAATGACTGAATGACTGTTGGAATATTATTTTCATTTAATACACTCCACTGGAGCTGCAGAGAATAGAGTCAGCTCAGCGCACCACTTGTCGAGATTAACTCGTGTAGAAGAACTGATGCTTCAATTCCTCTGTATTATTCACGACTCGTTTCTCATGTAGATATTATTAATACTTCACTTACTAACTATGCTACTTGTATTACAATATTCACTTTTGCATTTAATCTGCTTGTAGTGCACAATTTACTAAACTACTTACACAATATTTATTATTTTTCACAAAGGGTTCATCTTTCATTCACAGATTTTTTTTTTGAATCTAAGCCTTTCGGTTTAAATGTGACTGACCTGGAAACACAAACAGTTCAGTCCAATATACTATCAAGCCTGCCTAAATGTTTCCTGCAACAAATATTTCATTGCTGGTGTATCTGTGGAAAATAAATAAATAATACAGATAGAATATAAAAGCAACTCGTTTATGTAATATAATATACTCTGCTGTAGTATACACTGCGAACAATGAAACTAATCACTTAATTGCCATTAAGTGTAGCCATTAAGCACGTCAAGGTATTTTCCAGGCATATCGCTGTATAAACACTGCACATGTGATATAACAGCAGTAAAGTCGAAATCGGTATATAATTCCTTGCAGAAAACTGTCACCCTCGACAGAACAGCCTATTCTGTAGAATGTAGGTTGGTTGGTTGTGTATTGACTAGCACAGAAATTGAACCCAGTCAAGTGAATGAATGACCAGGCAGGAGGACAAACTGTATTAGCTTTGCCTTGCCAAAGCTGTGGCTCACGTTAGTTGCAGATTGATTATCTCCCACAAAGCG
Source organism: Pogonognathellus flavescens (assembly GCA_019776165.1). NCBI lineage: Eukaryota > Metazoa > Arthropoda > Collembola > Entomobryomorpha > Tomoceridae > Pogonognathellus > Pogonognathellus flavescens. The sequence goes on from JABASD010003006.1 coordinate 4,725, forward strand.
AGAACTTGCACCAGGGCACGACAGCTCACATAGGTAGGAGCCAAGTGGAAATGAATGAGAGATTCGCACGAAACAACTCACTAATACGGTCTACACGAATAAATAGACTGCCGTAAGGAGAAAACTCTGTTATACAACTTTTTGCATAGATAAGTAATACCTGTGCACAGTCTCAATCCATTTCACCGAACATTAGAAAGTATACACATGCAATTATTGGTTACGATATGAGCTCATCCCAGGAGATTAATCTTCTGACGTGATACGATACTCTATGAGAACAGCCTAGTGCAGTAGTAGAAAACAATGAGAGAACAGAAACATAAATAGTAGTAGTATTGTACACACACGACACACAGCAGTACTATTGACCGTTAAGCTCCACCGCTGAACCAGCAGTATGTGAGTGAATGCGTATTTGTAAGGCTTAACTCCAGAATACAATTTCCATCAGCCAACAACAACAGCCACTACTTACTTCCCCTTGTGTCATTAGGAAATTTACAATTTTTCTTGTACACAGCAACTTGTTAGTGAACTGAGAGAGATAGAGTGCGGAAGTATAATGTGAAAGATACGAGTTGCTTAATGTTCGATCCTGTCACCCATATAGCGTTTCAGAACACGTTTCACGAGGCAAGCTCACAGACTCCCCACACCAAAAAACATTTTTTTGTCATCATTCCGTATTCAAGTTTTTTGTGTCTTTATCTTTGCCTTTGTATAGTAATGTTGCGTATCTTCTACACTAATACGCGTGGAGAGCTATGCTACGACTATACAGGAAGAGGATTACATTAGAATTTCGAGAATTCTCTCCTTCACCGAGCAACATGTACAAACGACGAAGTGATCTCCTGTACTACACAAACATCAAGTAGAGCTCCACCGATCACCACTTTCCCTTTTCTCACACACATAAATACACACACACACAGTACGTGTATTATATGTATATCCTTCCACGTTTGTTTTGTACATACGACGTATTTTCACTTTCTAGTGTTACAAATATTTGTACAGTGACGAAAGCTGCAGACTTTTCATGAACTCGAGAATCGACTTATCTCTGTAGACAAGTGCTAGCAGTACAATGCTACTGGTAAGGAAATAATACTCTAAATTCACGCGAACTGTATGAAAATTCAAATCCGTTTATATGTGGTTGAGTAACTGAACTTGAACTGGTCCACTAGCAGTAGTATTACGGTCGTATTTTATGTGTATTGACAAATACTACTAGAAATCCCGTACGGCAAATGGAACTATTCCATCGTTTATTTATTTACTGGTAGACAATGTAATAGAATGCGAGTACATAATATACATGTGAAGTTATGTTATAGGTTACAAAGACTGACTGCTACGAACGGAAGAAGAACAAGTTGATTATCCCGATCCCGGTGTCGATTCTGCTATAAGCAGACATTTCGGCACAGGAGAAAGTTAGTTTTGTATTCTTGTGAAGAAATAACCGCCAGAGAAGAAAGGAACAGGATGACAAAAGAGGATTGAACAAGATGCGATACGAAGGAACGAATGTAGTTGACTAGTAGCCCATGTCTGAACTAGTTATGTATACAGACTGTTATATTACACTGTCGACTAAGCAAGAAAGGCTAGTCGAGTTTAAAGTCTTCTTCCACCAGTAACAGTTTCAGTAACAGTACAGTCCTCTAATATAGTTGCAGTCGAAGTATGTATAAGTAAACGGAAAGAAAGATACAGTAGTACAAGTACACACTACACTCGTATCGGATTCTGTTTAATTTGAGCGTGTAGTGTGTGTGGTGGCTATTAGCTCGCCTGGCTCTGACTAGGTATGTACTAAGCTAGCCTCGCTCTGCTTTTGCAGAACAGTCGTTTCTTTCGCTCCCTTCGTCGTTCAATTTAGTTCAGTCGGGAAGCGGAGCCGGGCTAAGCTGAGATCGCTCTCGATCTCGCTCGATGTAAGTTTTGGACGAACAACGAAGTATAAGTACGCTAAAAGAGTAATGTGTATTGCAATGTAGCCTTAGTAGTCCAAGTCGTAGCCAGTAGCCGTAGCGCAACGTTGTGCATGTGTGTATGGACTGCTATAGCTACTTCGTACTACTAACTGCCTTCCAGCCTTTCCTGGCTAGGCAATGCGAAAATGGAATGTTCTGCCAAACTGACAAGAGTCGGGACTAGGTCTTCAACGGGGCTGGCTCTGATGTGGCTGCAGTGCGCAGACAAACTCCGCGCACATACACAACTACTATTGATTCCCTGCTAAAGAAGAACTGAACTAGAAAAGCCCACAGAGGGAAAGTACAGAACAGACCATAGAATGAAAGAGAGAGAGAGAGAGTAGCAACTTGTATTACTACTAGAACTACTACTACGAGGATTTTCACACAGACCAGACTGTATAGAACAGTATAGGGACATACTTTTATATAGTGGTGACTTTGTGCAAAGAAAAGCCAGAAGAGAGTATAGAACACACTAGTAGCAGCGCCATGAAGAATAGTAAAGTGTATAGTAGTGACATAACGTAATAAGGATTTCTCCAACGATAGTATATAGTGCGATAGAAACTTACGTGTATATAGAACGTGTGTAGGATATACTTCTAGTACGTGCAAAGAACACACCTAGTAATATAGTAGTAACGACTCTATGTAGGTTTAAACTCTTTCTCCTTAGCTATGCTGTGCAGTCCAATGCATGACGAGCATAAGACTGAGGAAAGCAGACCTTTGCACATACACTGGAGAAAACCAAGTTAGGTATGTCACAGCACAGCAGAACATGAGCAGCGTGTACCATGTTACTTTTTTATGTGGGGAAAGTATGGGAAAGCGAGAAAAGGAAGGGAAGCTAGCTACTCTACGACTACCTACGTTTCTTAAGCACTCTTCAACAAATATACAGTCGTTGTAAATAGATTGAAAAGCATATCTCTGTATGAGAATTCTATTTTTCTATTCTTTTCATGGACTTGCTTTCTTCCGTTTGGTTTGGCTATCTTTCTTTGACTGAACTTTGCATTTCACTCGAGTGCACCGCTTTGTCCCTCAATATTTTCATAGGACGTACAAGCAAATCAATTCGGGTTCATGGTACAGGTACAAGGTTCAATACAGGTATTCTTGCTTCATCGACATGCCTATGCTCACAAATCAGCACTGAATGTGAGGTTAGTCCTGTATTAAATAAAGTTTAAATTGTAAAAATACGTTCGGTCCATATAATTATGACGCGAATAAAAAAGTCTGATGTGTAGAAAATTGAAATACAATGGTTTGTTGAGAATTGATATGGCGAATGTAACATGCCAGATTGTACATGAGAAATTGCTACTCGACACAACAGTAATCATGCAGTAGTAGTAGCACATTCAGCGTTTTGCAGTTGACTGGGTGTATCAATGCTGGCCGTTGAGAAAAATATAAGCAAAAATTAAAGCGAGAGAGGTAAGGGCAGAAGGAACGCCTTTGACGTCAACCTTGCAAACAGAAACTACTTTGTAGTAAAAGTAAGTAGGCACCCATCAGAGTAGAAAAAGAAATTCGTAAGTTTTCCAGAAAAAAGTCTACACACTACTCTGCGATGTAGTGCTACTCTTTAGCGTACTCGGGAAAAAAGTCTTGCTACTTTTTACTAGTTGCCTGCATTACGTAGAATGCAAGGAACACACAGCTAAGTAAATATAGGTTGATACTTAGTTAGTAGACACGAGACAGGCGAAGAAACGAAAACGATGTAGTAGTAAAATAAAGGGTGGCAGAAAATGCTGATGTCAGTCTCCTATCAATCTTACATCGCAGGATACTTATGTCTAAGTAAATCTTTGCAATGCAGTGTCATTGATTTTTTCAAAAGCATCATTAACAGAGACAGAGATTTTCTCAGAAATCAGTCTCAGATCATAATACAGTCTCATATTATCAATATCTAGATATCGATTTACTTCATCATCAAAAAATAATCCTTCAAATAATCCGTCCAGGTAGACATAATCTCCCAATTAATAATAAAATATTGTTTCCTTTACTGCAAGCCAAGCAAGCAAGCACGATTTGAATTTTAAAATCCCTGAACCACTTCCTGTTGACTGTATACGTAGTTAAATTTTAAATACTATACTTTTGCTATACAATGCCTACTATTCTAACTACAGATAGATAGAATTATAATTATTTATGCAGAAAACAAGACCAGTAAGATATATAGGTATTAATTTATTAATTTCAGAAAAGTAAGTGTTTGCTTTGATATTATTTGTCAAAGTTGACTCCTTTCTATTAGCAAGTAGGCATATGTGGCATGCATCACCATTCACCACCCTGTACTTTTAAGTAACTGTAGGCAAATACAGTTTTTGAAGAACATGAGATGCCGAATTTCGTTTGAAAGCCTTTTAGAGTCACTTTAGGTTGAATGAATGCTGCGGCTTCCTGTAATGTGCGTAGCATATTCAGTGAACTATTTGAAATTCCTGATTTATTCACATTCATCATTGTGTATGTGAATGAAGAATGAATCAATGAATCATAGATTTTCAAAACTCTACATAACGACGTAGATACAAAAAACAAATATTATGTTAGAAAAGATTGGTAATCTATGTAAAGCATGTTAAGCTCACCTCACAACCTTCCCCTTTCACTTGCAATTGCTATACACAGTTGTTAGGCTAAAGATTATACAATCTACTATATGGCACTTCCATTTAGTTCGTTTCGCTAAATATGTGAAGCTAATAATAAAACTAGAGCGTAGAGTTTCTTACAGATATGCATGGATGGATTTCCGGGCAACATCAATTAAATTTAATGAAATTTGCGTAGGTTCTCTCTGTTAAACGAGTTATGAAACAATATGATTAGACGAAAGACTGATTTCTAAGGAACTCAACGGATACTCCTTGGGGATATAGAAAAGAGAAGAAAGGAAACGCGAGAAAGAGAGAGAGAGCTGTACACAGAATATTATTAGATTTTGAATAATCGATAAACTCTCTTTGGAAACTTAAGGCTCTCTATTAATTACACAGGTTTGAGGTCGTAGTTTTCGTCAGTCAGTGTGGTTGACTGACTTACCAAGAAAATTTGACGTTCTCTGTCACTTTGATTGCCACCTTACGAATAGAATAACTTTGTTTAACGATTACGCAGTATAGAAGGATGAAGAGGTTAAAAGACTAGGAGAATATCTCCAGTGTTTCCCTTCTCCATTTAACTGAATTACTACTGGAAATGAAGCACCCACTTATGTTATGCTTACCTCGAATGACAAACGACGACAAGCAACTACACTGTGCTACATACTTTGATATTTTGATATGATATGAGTTCTTTGGAGCATGTCCTATATTGTAGTCAATTCCAGATCCATATATTTATAAGCATCCCTAACCGGTTGACGTCAAAAAGAGACTCGACTCACATCCTGCATCACAGATGAAATTAAAGAACGATGTAATTCTACATTGCTCAGGTCTTGGCAATATTATTACATCAGAGAGTACAATAATAAGAGTAGCTTCAACCCAGTAGGTACATATGTAGGAAATGTGTCATATGCATCGCCTATAGGTACATGAAAGGAAAACCGGAATGCGGAAAACTATTCTTTCCTATTACCATTTTTTCTCACTTGATAGTTCATAGTATTTCTTTGTCCTTCCACTTTCCACTTGCCTTCCTTTCTCGGACACAAGATCAAGATTATTAGTTTCTTCACTCACAACGGAAGAACAAAGCAGTGATAAAGATAAAATATTTTCTTTGGTGAACAAGTGGAGAAGCAGATTGCATTCCATTCCTCGTCTTCAACCAGTAACTCTGAATGGCGACAAAAAATCTTTTACGGGGTGAAATGAAGAATTTCATCCTGCTGGCCCTAAATTATTTTAGCACTTGAGTTTGGACGAGTTTCGCACACCGGGAAGACCAATGCAACAACAGAGAGAACAAGAAAAAGATATAGAACTTACAGAGATACATAATAAGATAGCAGAGGTCTGACTGCCACTGAAACCAAAAAAGTATGCAGAGAAAGAGAGAGAGAGGTGCATTACTCCATGTGTGTGCTACTTATAGATAGCAGGAACAAAAATCTATTTTTATATGTGAGCGGTGTCTCTCCCAAGAGCAACATCTAATATTTAAGTTAAGCCTCTGGAAGTCTGAAACTGAGAAATGAAGAGAGGAAAAGGGGGAACGAATGAGACTACAAAAGAACACTTGAACCATACTTGGCAGAAAATTTTGTCTCCTTTTGACTATTTCTATTGCAGAATGGATGACAGAAATAAGAGAATATTTTCTTTTCCTTTTTTCGCATTTGTGATTCGGCCTTTTTTGCACTCTGCTCAATACTCAGGTTAAACCTTATACAAATATGTCCAAAGTGTGAGGAAACTTTCATTTTCCTTTTTCAGGTCAGTAAATAAGCGGTCGGAATGGAAAAAACGAAGGTTGCAATAGAAATGACAAAAGCAAGGTAACCATACAGTAGCTCTAACACAGATCTCCAAACCAGTCTGAACCATAGTCAGCTACTAGCATAGGTATTCCTAGTGGTACGTGTATATAACTGTAGTATTATTTTCCAGGTGGCTAGTACCAGTAAATACCCACGATAAGAGTAGTACAACTACAATTTTTTCCTGCCACACACATCCACAGCCTTACTATATAAATACTGCATTACTGGCACTTGAGCTGTAGCGAACATCTATCCAGTAATCCGTGGCTAAATGTATAGATGGAAAGAACTCGAGCATTTTTAAAGTAAAAAAGATATAGGTTAGGTATTACTATCTCTCTAACTGCAGATGCCCCACTCCTTTTCCAGAATAATCGTCACAGCTTCCAGCATCACATCAAAACGTATTATCCATCTACATACTCCTTTTCTCTTCTACAGCAATCTGTATACAATGAAAATAAGTGCAGTAGACATTGCAACGTATATTATACAACCACCACTAATGCTGCTATAGACCTTTGGAGTTTTCTTCCACTATCTCTACTCTTTCACTCCTTCGTTTCGTTCTCGCGTTTCCTTCTCTCGTGAAAGCTGGAAATTCCATACCCGCAATTTATTGGTAGTAACTATACGAGTACCTAAGTAGACAATTTGTAGAACGTGTGCGTCTCTCTAACACGGCTTGTATATACCCTTATATAGTGTACAGCTATTTCCTTCAGAATCAGCATGCTCTCATGTTAGGCTTACTGCTGATCTTGTTCTATTTGTACGTTATATCGGTACTTACTCCGCGAGTATATAACACTATCACAGTTTGGGTTAGATATCTTTTGGTTGGTTTGAGTTAAATAGAAGCCTCTCTCCTGCTGCCATACTATGCACGAGACGTTAGTCTTAAATCGGATAGCGAAAGTTGAGTATTTACCATAAGAAAGATCATTGGACTAGAAATATTTTCCCTGCAGACAGAAAGATAGTGTTATAACATAGTCATCGTACGAAAGGAAGACGAGGAGAGTGGCAGGAGCTCTTTGGTTGCTCTGTTGCATATAAGCGCACAAGAGCAAATCTCCTTTGCACAACCAACACTTTCAATTTCAACTTTCGCAAATGCATACCAATTTCCATGAGGATACATAGTTATAGTGTTCACCCGCATGGCATTCACCCTCCGATAGTAATTGTACATGGTACATCGTGCACTCACATACACACAACTACTACCACCACCAGTCAGTCATTCCTAAAAGAAACCTCTTTGTAGTTATAATGTATAGCCGTTTTCCTCTTCAGTTTCTATTTTACGCACCACTAAAACTCACAGAACCAAGTTGAGCATTTTAAAGGCATTTGTCAAACAATGTTCAGTTTCACTAAACGGATCAATTTTTCCCTTAAAAAAATTCATTTTCTCGTTAAATTCGAATCTGGTGTGATGGGACTACTGAGAAGAAAGTGGATGATGGTGTTATGTGTAACTATTGTTAAAACACAAATAGGATGACTTGAATACACAACACAAACACAACAAATGCAATATGCAGTGGAGTACAAGAGGGCCACTTTCATTGTATTCAATGACGGTGGTGGTGCACCGTGTTTGTTACGAATAATTTCTGTGCAGTAGTGTATACAGAATGAGGTAGGCACACAACACTTCAAACCCAATCGGGTTTATATTGCCAAATGAGTTCAGCTAATTATTTCTGTGTCTGGCTTGGCGCAACAAAAGTTTCTCCTGTCAACATCACTCACGTTTGTGTTTGTGTGGTGCTCACAATTAGTGAAAAGACTGTTACGCTCCGTTGAATTCGGTCAATGAGAACAGTCTTTGTTCTCCACTGAATCCTAACTCGGCCTAGCTCAATTAACTTATAACTTTGTTATATCTTCGTTATTACATTTGTATTACTATGTATTTTACGATGGATAGACAGGAAGAATAACAAAACACACGGGTTTGCTAGAAATACCTTCTTTCTGCCTCGCTTCGTTTTAGTACTAATGTTTATCTGATATGTATGTGAATGTGAATAGTGAAAGTATATGGCTAAGTCGGCAGATGAAGTCAAATCGAGTCGAGAGGGTTTAACCGTATATACCACAATATCGAAAAGTTTACAAACTGCTCCTGGGTAACTTAACCAGAACCAGGAGTGTAGGTACCTTACGGAAAGCACACAGACGCTGCTTTGCATGTATATCGATATATAAAGTCCCCATCACAATCAGAGACTTTAAATCCCATCTATTGTGATAGAGATGGTTTGCTTTGAACTCAACTGCCTTGCAACCTTTCACAATGCACCTCATCTCACAAAGAAAGGGAAAGAACCATAAATATGTACTTTTCGCGAAACATACAATAATATAGGGACAGACACTACACTGTACGGTTTATACACACAATGGCATACATAAAGGAAATTGAAAAGCTTATGGAATATCGTGTAGTGTGGTTAGCATCTGTGTGTTACGAAGTTACGACGACTGAATGCAGCGACCAAATGCACAAACGCTGCAAAATGTCTTAAAAATATATAAATAGTAAATATCCTCAAATTTTCTTGCTACGAAACCCTATCAATGCATTAAGCAGCTTGTCAGTCAATACCTTCATGTCAGAAACGATTCAATTGTAAACGAAGTAAGTGCAAGTGCTGTGCATCGATATTTAGTCGTAGATTGCCCTCTTCTAGTTTATTATTAATACTTTCATTGTAATGTCATCTGCGTATGGATTTATTTTCACAACTTGACAGAATGTGATACATATACAATACTTGGAGGATAAATACCTATACAATGCAATGTAGTAAAAGTAATATTGGCAGAGTCATATATAGAAGGAAGCAGCTATTGTTATGTTTCGAAGCTAATAGTAAAGCACTTAGAACTATTACGTGATTTGTATTGTATGGTTTGTTTAGCGAGTCATGACCAGCCATCCTTGAGTTCAACGAAGCAAGCCAAACAACATGATAAACGAAAAGTTTATGATTTTCCATCGCATATTCTAGATAAATAGTAAAAGCTCAATGTTCCCAGAGAGCACAGAATCATAATGGATAATTGAAACCCAGTCATGGACAAAATATTGCTAATGGAAAGCTTTCTTTTTCCCCATCGTTTCACTTTTATACCAAAGCTATCCTCAGGCACATCATAGACACAACAACGGAGTTGGATTACTGAAAACTCACGCAAATTACTTTACCATTCTGTTTTGATACAAGGCATATTCATGCTTTCAACTTTCTAACATCAAAGCTCCAATAATAGCTACTTTGCTCAATTTTGGTTGGAATTTTTTCCACCTTTGTTATACAGGTGGGATTGTGGAGAAATCAAAATGTTGGTTTTTGCTTTAGTAACTCAAAACAGCAAATATTATTATCAGGGTGCGGGTGGAGTTATTTACAAATAATATTGTACATGCATAAAGCATCCTATAAAATACAATTACCGATTGTTATCAGCTACAACCTGTAAAGTAACTGTAGAATTTATTATTTTAGAACCAATAAATAATGATCATGTGTAATCTTAAACATTTAGAAATTCGATCGAATTGGTGTGACTGTCTACTAAAAATGTTAAAACGCAGACACTGAAAACATCTAATTAATATGGCTATGCATGATGATATTTGAAGTTAGAATATTTTATGCATGTACAGATATTTACATTTAAAGTGGAAAAGTTAATTTCCTTTAGGAGCTATTTCATCAACTAATCAACATTACTAAAGATTCTATGCAAAAATACGGCTACTTTGTATCTCGTCACTTTTCTAGTATCTCCTCAGTTCAACAAGTTGTGTTTAGAAGTACCATACTGATTTAAGGGAAGAATCACTGAATAGTGCAATTCGTAAGTAAAAAAGGGTTAGCTGGTAGAATGTGCAATAATATATTCTTCCTGTAGACAGAAGACGATGGAAAAGATAAAGCTCCTGCTTCCTCAGTGGGCTACACATACGCACGACTAGCACGGAAAAAGTACTAAGCGAAAAAGAATATTTCGTTAGGTACACGGTACACATAAGAAAAGTGCAAGTACATTTTATAGAGATATGGTTCTTAGCACAAGATTAAGTGTACTTTACAAGTTTTTTGGATTACGAATAATATCAGCGGTTGAATGCGAGCCAAATGACTTTGACTACAGTTTCCCTTTACTACATACTTTTGTGTCGCTGTCTCCTGTGTTGTAAAAGGACAGAAAAGCCTTGAGTTAAGTTATGTCAACTGAAGTCAGCTACGTCAGCTAAGCTAAGGCCTATCCTTTATAAAATACTTCGGCCCTACTTTAATTTCTGTTTGTTAGTTTTCATAGTTGTTCAGCACTCATTTACTATATTTAGTCTTCCTCTACATGAATCAGGCGACCTACTCTTGAACATTTTAGAGAGATTCCCAAAAGATATCTGGATATAATAACATAGCGGGTATACCTAAACACACATTGCAGATCCTTCATCTCATCACGCGCTCATTGAGTCTCATGAGTTGAGTTACTTTCTTCTACAACTAACACGACTACAAACTACTACTCGTAGTAACAACCAGCTTTTCCTTTCTCTCTCTCTTTTCTCTGCTCTGTTTCGCTCTTTAGAAGAAGTGACGTTTCCTCGAGTTTTCACTTTTTACCGTCATAGACGAAAGGTTATAGCTCATTGCAGCATGTGGCTAGTGTTGTGTCGACGAAAGACGGATCGTTGCAAATGTCTCAAAGAACAACGTTGCAGACCATGTTTTCAACGCAGAACACAGAATAGCATCGTTACTTGTAACTTTCTGCGAAATACTTTCATGACATCGTCCAGATGCTTCCTACTTTGCTCAGCCGTGTCACACTTATTCCAAAAAAACTTGGACAAACTTCACTTTTACCTTGTTAGCCCCACATGTCACACAATCACACATTCTGCTTCATTTAGTCTCTCGTCAACCTAAATAATTCATGTCTTCGTGTGTAGTAGGTACGTGTGATTTATAAATATTTTATATTTTACTCAAACGCAAACGTTGAAACAGCATTACTGACGTGGTATGTTGTACAATGGGACATTTTCTTATGCGGATAAAATTCACAGAACGTATTATGTAAGTTTGAAATTGCAGCCATTTATTTATGAAATCACTGGATAGAATTGCTGAACTCGAACTGCATTATAATTCAGGAGAAACTAAACTACTGACTGTAACTGCGGGTTTCTTTGCACTCTGAACAAAGTTGCACATAAAATTTTACGAATTTATGATCGTGACATGAAATCCGTCAAAGAATCTTTACATTGTATCTTGTGTACCAGGAACATTTAGAATTTGTCTACAAAAAGCAGTTTTATTGTTCAAAATAAGAATGGACAGTAAATTCTGTAGTAAAAATGACATCCAGAATCATAAAATGTAAAAAGGCACTAGTAGATATATCATGTATCAGTAGTACCCGAGTCTTTAACTGTGATTTTTCTTCACTAAACATTTCCCATTCTCAATATATACGAAACTACTTAAAGCAAGAAATATTGCTTGTTTTTTCAAAGGTAGTCTACCTTCAGACGAATAATGCATGAAGGAGAAGGTTGTTTACTATTACTTTAATGGCATCATGATTTCATACACACAAATTGGCTTGAGTTTACTATTGCCATAAACTGTGTTGCAAAAATAGATTTATGCGAAAAAAGTAGTAATGGAGAGTGGTGACATATCAACTTCTAGACACTAACGACAAGGAAATAATAGATACTACATTTTAGTTGCTCATAAACTCATGACACTGTATTACTTTCGAAGCATTGTACTAAAATTGAGACTCTCATGTTCTGAAGCACTACTACTAAAGCTCCATTTATAGTACAATGAAAATAAAGGAAGTGACAGCATCTTGGCGAGGAAAAATGAACTCAGAAGGTGGCAATGATGACCCACATGACAATGATCGCTCCGAGCACACACTCAACCAAAGTTATAATACCATAAGCTTCGATCCTAACACATTTAATCGTAAAAATGAGGTCGCAAGTGGGAAAGTAAAGTATGATGATTTTCTGCCTAAGCTCATACGACAAAAAATGTAAAAGAATTTCCCGAACCAAGAAATTGATCCACTCCCCCGGCTTTCAATTCAATCAATCGTCCGTTTTCTGAGTGATGCTAAAAGAGTCCTTCTCATTCACAGAGTCATCCATCTAAGTCATATTTTATATGATACTTTCCAACATAATACAGAAACGCACGCAAGTTGAATGACTTTCACATAACTATAGCCACACTTACGAAAACGCTGCACCACTATCTCTTTTTTTATTATATGTTCGCATGTTTCTATCAACAGCAGGAAATTGTCTAATATTGACATCTAAAATCAGTAATAAATTCTGGAAATTGCAAATGAAGGCTATTTTTACGATATAGAAGCTCCAATCGTGAAAGTCAGAATAAACCTTACTACCTGTGTGTGACTATTGTAATATAAATGCTCTGTATAAACCTATTGCCAATAGAATAGACATTGTTAAACGAATAGTCGGACTCAAATACAAGTTACCTCATACAATTTCAATCCAAATGTTGTGGGAAATGTTCTGCGAAACGAAAGTTAATTTTCGACTACAGTAAATATACACAGCGGAAAATAAGCTATTTTAGCACACTGTGTCCTAAAATTAGATAGTAGACACTCTCAATTCTCAAAAGGTCAATATTAGAAGAGTTTTAGTGATTCAAACGTGTCGAAATGGCAATGCAATATTTTCTTCGCAATGACGTGTAAAATGCTAATCAATTGCCTTCGCAGGAAGCAAAGGACATTAAAATTGGTTGTTCCATGTACACATTTGAAACTAATGCCAGTGCACAGCTTTCTCGGAGTTATTTTATACACTGAAAGGGTGCATAATTGTTTGTGGTACGTATGTGGCGGTATACAACTCTATCCATATCATAGTCACTGCAGAGAAGCAGTTCTTGAGATCAGTATGTTAAATATTTCAGAGACGACAACGCACAAAAGCATCAGAAACTGCCCCTACAATCGTGTAACTGTATCTGTACGACTGCCCTCGCAAATAAAATGTTTCTGTTTATTGCTTAGCTAGGCAGATGGAAAGTACAAGGAAATGGGATTGCTGAAATAGAAAACAGCCACTTTCAGCAAATGGAGAACACACGACCCCAGCTGCGGCATCGTATTACCTATTCTGAAATAAACCAAACCACCTTTGTGGTTTTACTTGTTTAGCGCACTTTAAAAGTATACTACAAAAGTCAAGCGTGTACTTCACTTCCTTCCCTTATAGCTATAAACTTGGAATTCTTGAGAATATTCTATGAACAGATACCTATAATGCAACCTTAATGCAGTCTACGTAGTTCAGAGAAAGAACCAATATCATAAAACTATACTTCGTACCCATATACGCAAATCCCACACAGAATTCGTTTGCATGGTTATTTTGCAGCGTTTTCAGGAAATATTTACGCATTTAGCAAACTGAAAGTAGTGTCATATCTTTTCCAATGTCTCTTTTACAATCTACACATTCAAAATACCTATAGAACCACACCTGGTCTACTGGGTGACCAAAATAGAGCAGGTTTACCCTTAGTAATACCTACAATGACCTACAAGGCAACCTTTAACACCTAACCGCATACCTACCGAAGTTAGATACGTTTGTTGATATGCGATTCATTACTTATTCAAGTATTGTGTTACAGCAAATAAATCTTCCAGAATGAATAATGTTTAAAATATCTGGTGGAGTGTGTCAGTGGGTTCTTGCGTGGTTAACTTTCCAACAACAATCTTGCATACCTACATAAATGTGTAAATGTGGTGGTGGGAGCATCGTCGCAATATCTTGGTAAATAAACCACGTATAAAATCCTCATTATCTTCTGACAAGAGGCAAGCAATATTTTACTTCCTTTCACCTTGGAGAAAGGTGTCCCTTGCCACACATGTCTTACTTTTTATCTTATCGTCTCCGGCCTTTGTTAAAGTTGTGCTCAAGTCACTTAACATGCGGAAGAACACATCGCAAATGCACCGCCATCCTTTAATGCCCTTGCACGGAAATTAGTTTCACAAACTCGCAATGTCATTGAGTACTCCAACTTGATCAAACTATACTAAGCATCGTTATTAAATATTTGTACGCAAACTGACTACAAGTTTCAAATTTAAACTAATAAGATATTTGGCATTTATTAGAATTGCAAGTTGTAATGATGAAACATGAAGAGTTATTAAATGAAAAGATAATCTGATAATTTTGATATTTAGACAGTATAAATTTAATGCAAGTTAACGCATAATCCTGCGCTAAAGTTTACCAAAATAAAATATTCTTATGTAACTTCTTGTGTAAATTGAGTGTTTATGAACTAGACACATGTTGAAAGCTACAAACGCTAATAATTACAGACTGTTGTGGAACCAAAAAGTGATTAGAAAAAGATTGGCACTTACCTTTGCTGGGGACTGAATCTTAATTTTCATCAAGTCAAATCATATCGGAACTTCGCAACACCTTGTTGTGCGTTTTGAAGTTTTGGAGTCGAGTCGGTGATGAATTGCGTGACTTAAGCATTGGTAACAAAGCATGTTAATAAGTAGTAGCAACAAGCAATTATAGTACAACAGTAGAAAAGTACAGGATGAAGGAATGGTTTCGTATAGAAGGTGTTGGTATGTTATGTGGATAAATCGCCCAGGAGTATGCAGATGTGTTGAAGGCGACAAACTACAAAATTTACAGGTTGAATGTACTTACCTAAAAAGAAAAAATACAATTATTATTAGTTTTGTTTTAGTACAGTATAACTATAAGTGTAAATGGTAAAGGTTGAAAAAATCCTAATGATGCAGACGTATCACACATCAATAACATGTACGTATTAGCCCGTGGATTTTGCCCTTTGACATTTCCTAAAGGAGAAGTGGCATAGCTAAATATAACATCGTTAAATGCGATACGATTTTAATTAAGCTAATAAAGTTTTTCGACTAAATTATTTTCCAGTTTAGTGTATCTGTAATAGACTCATATCGGAATGCGAAAGTTACGCAGAGACTGCTAAAAGTCAATAAAATGGACTTTTATTGGATTGGAAGTGACTCTCAAGTGTTGAATTAATGTCGTATTACAAATACTTGTAAAACTTAACATTGCAAGCAATACTACAGCCTTAAGTTCGTCTTCCAAGCTTAAAGCTGTAAAATGGCTAATGCTCAACCATACCTGTAGTCCTGTATACATTATACAGTCATTAGTTGCTAATATACTAAACGAACAAATGAGGCAAGTTGAACGAAACATTAGTTTGTCGCTTTATGTTGGTACTTATTATTCTTAGTACATATAAGACATTATTATTTTGAGATATACCACCGTGCTCTGAGGTAGTAAACTGTGCACTTCATAATTATACTCCGAAAGAACGTTCACATCGCAGCCTTACAAAGCCTTGAGCAGGAAACCCTAACCGGATATCGTAGAGAAGCACAAACTGAACTCAGTCAGACACTGAAGTACAGAAAGACCAAAAACACTTGTGTTAATAGAATTCTTATTGATCCAATCCAACAGTCCCACAGTTAGTGTGTAGACTGATTATGCCAAGGCGTGTCACACACTCAATAGCAAGTCACACGGTCTCCTCAAGAAACCAGGAACAAACTCTGACGACAATAATGTAAAAGGTAAATTTTATTCCGCGTGTGTAATATTCAAATACTTACTGTACCTACCAAAAGACGTGCATTCACCTTCTCCCTTTATGCATACAAAATAATACTTATTATGGAGAAAAGCAAACTATTTGTTGTGTATAGCACACAACATCTTATTGTGAAGGAACTCAAACGTAGTGCTTTACAAAAGGTACTACAGTGCATTATAATAAAATTAAATAATATACACTCTATCATATCGACATGTGTGTTTTCAAGTTTTGCATTCGGTATATTATTTCATACATATTCTGCAGTTGAAGTGGAAGGGACAATATAATTTTTACAACAACCTACTTGAAATCTCAAGTCACCATGCTATAGAAATGTAAATGAACATTGCAGATAATTGAATTCATACATGAACTAACTGTAATATTGCAAATTAACACCAACAGACTATACCTAAAACATAACTTCGGCTGGCAGCTAATAAAAAATCGATAATGTTAAAAACAAAATCGACAGATGCAATTTGTACAGAAAGAAAAGAAATATTTTATATACTAATGTTACAGATTCAAAGTTAGTAATGTTCTTGGCTATATTCTTGGCTGGTAGGATGTCTATATGCCGATATCTGATCGGAATTCAGATAAATTTTATCAGAAGATTTATTAATTTTTTCATACATACCTATGTAAATTAGTTAAGGGAATTACACGCTTTAATGCATCTGTGAGTTAAGTGAGGGAACGAGAGCGGAATGTAAATGTGTAGTTTATTTTAATTTTATGAAACACGAATTCTATTTAATCATGCGTTCAGTGCATAGTTTGCCAGTAAATGATGAGGATTTTCATGATGGTCGCCAATAGTGTAACATGAGCATTGCAGTATTTAATGTTCTTAAAACTACGTGATGTAAGAGTGTGAGTAAATCTCAATTTAGAAAACAATCTCATGTTCTCAATAGCAGGCATAGTATTTTCGTCGCAATAAAACACGTCCATGAATGAGACTTCCCAATCTCCGTCGTCTTATTGCCAGATATAGTTGAAAATCAGTTTGGGGACACAGTTCGAAGCATTCAATTCAAATGTATATAGGATGTAAAATCTGAACAAACGAATAAATAAAAAATGTAGGTACTCAGATAAGGTCAGTTTCTATTATTACGATCTACTCACGCATTTCAATTCTTATGACTTTGGCACGAATCATAAGCAAGCACTTATACAAAACTAGCAACGAAAACGAGAATGCCTTGCGTAAAGTAATTTTAAGAATAAAGTAAATTGTAAATTCGAATGGAAAGATATAAGAAAAAATTTCGCGTCTCAATTGCTTGAAATAAGACAAATATGATCAATAGGTCAACTATTTGTTTTGCCACCACAAAAGAGAAGTGCGTCAATCTACTAATGTAAAACCTAAAACGCAAATAGAACCATCGCACTCTGCGGCCAATATAGTTATTGCGGACATTTAGGCGTTCGTTAATATTGTAAGCTTACTCTATAAGCTTTAAGTGAAGGGCATTGTGTTTCTGTATTCGCTCCTAATCAGCGGAACAGAGAAACAAAGGAAGATTACCATTTTTGTG